>MU269985.1:4117500-4402500 GCA_021432705.1 Caranx ignobilis
TAATGCAAATGCAGGCAGGGTTTCAACAGCATGAGCTTCAACATCAATCATGTCTGAAAAACACAATTATGAGACGCAGCACACGATTACTGGAACCACACAGATGAGGGAAACAAACAGTCACAGGAGCTGAGTGCATGCACGGGGGGATGACCTTTAACTCCGAGGCAAAAACGATCCAAGCAGAGACATGCATCAAGCCTGGCGCTTAAGTTGCATCCATTCGTTCTTAGAGGTCACTGTTAGCAGACTGGGAGGGTACATGCACTTCAATATCAATTCGACCTCAGGCATTCATTGTGCACGCAGTAAATGGTAGCAGGTGTTAGATGGTTGTGTTTATGAAGTGAAAAGAGAAGCAGGAGAGTCAGCGTGGGAGAAAGAGTGGCAGAGAGGATTGGTAAGCCGGTGGAATGGAGGAGGAAATGGGGAACCTGTGGGTGGCAGAAACCCTCACCGTTGTGGAGTGAGTAGAAAGCAAAGCCCTGGCTCTATAGTGCCAGCAGGAGATGGCTGCCAGCACTGAGCTGGCAAAGTCCGCTACCTGGTCGTCTCCCATCAGTATATCTTCCTTGTAACTCTCCTCCCCCTCCTCATCCTTTGCCTCCTCTGCCTTCTCCAGATCCAGCCCCCCCTCACTGGGCGAAAGGCCCGGTTTCGGGTCACTGTCAGTAGGACTTAGCTGCTCCAGAGAGTTCCTTCTGGGAATTAGATCGTCCACACATGGCCTCTCAGCCTGGGGCTCGCTGAGACTGGAGGCCAGCGTACTGACACTAGTGGCTGGCTGAAGGGAGCACCTATCCCCCAGCAGTGCACCCTCACTGTCTGCATGCTGTAGCGTGAAGTCATAGACATGTGGTTTGTTATTGCAAGGCCAGTGCTAGAGCCATGTTTGTGATTACAAGGCTGCAAATGGGATGGAATCATCATAAAGCTGCTTTAGCTTTGGGTGAGATATGATCTTAGAAATCCAGAGCAAGTCAAAGTACGTTCTGTGAGGTGTGAGTGTGCACTTTCTCATTTTTGGTTGAAGTTCTTTTTGCAATTAAAATAGAGAGTTTTAACTGCCGAGTCAAAATTGGCTAAACCATATCTCACCACAGCACACTGACATACACAAACTGCTTTGCTACAACAAAATGAAAAAGCTTATCAAGGTTTAAGAAAAGACAACATTTGAATTTCACAGGCTTACCTTCAAAACAGCTGCATGGAGAACAAAGATAAAGAGGAGGAGGAGAGACAAACAAAGGAGAATGTCAGTGACTCTGAAAGAGGATGTCCACATCAGATGTTACAGGACAAAACAACCTGGATGAGGTACCACATGCATCTTGTACAATCATGGTCAGCGCATCATCTCTGCCTCCATAAGAAGGACTGAGTGGAGCAGCAGTTAGTGTGGCCAGACTTAAGGGAGGCCTTGTGATTAGATAAATACCAATTAGAAACATCTTCCTCTCAGAGGCTCAAACTGGACATGATGCAATTAGCCAGGATGTGATGACCCACTCCCTCACTGAGATGGGAAGGTTGACATGATCATTGCGTCTTCATTTCATTGGTTCGAAAAATTGATCTGCACTGGGAGCAGAGGAGAAATGGGGACAAGGATACGGAGGTTTTCTCTTTCATAACGGCCAATTAGAATAGATGAGAGCAGGAAGACGTGCAGATCAGAGGGTCAGTCTGAATCTGACTACTGAAAAGAGCTTGTGTATGACAAAGCCTTAGACAAATGTGTCATATAATTAACTTCATTATGGGTGAGGCCAGTGGAGTGGGAGTGAGTGTGTGTGTGTCTTTTGATCTGATTTCCAGGTGTCTTTGAGGGAGAACAAAGCAGAGGTGCAGTGGAGATGTGGGAAGCTCAGTCACTAAATGACCTTGGTTGGGGGGCCATGGGACCAATATCTCCATTGAACTGAACAACTTAACAAATCAGCCAAAATCCTCCCCTAACATTCACACACACACAAATCCCCACCAGGTACCAACCTTTTGTGCTCCTGACGATTTGTTTTGCAGGCTCTGAAAAGAGAGAAATTGAACAAGGTCAAAAAATGTGTAAGAAAACTTTTATACCAATGTTAATCCTGTTTTTAATACATTTATTTATCTAGTAGATCTACTTTTCCTACAAATATAAAACTTTAAACTTCACACCCCATCGCTACACCAACAGATACAGGCATCAATGTGTACCTCCACAGATCTGAGAGGGGTGTGAGGCTTTTACCTGATCTCCTTCTCCCCTTTCGTCCCCCAAGATGGAAGTCGTCCGCCTGGCAGGGCTCTGCTCTCTTCAGCCTCTCGGGCTGTAGTGGTACTTCCCTGGATCTAGGCAGTGGAGGAACACGTCATCACACTCAGAGCCACAATTACCCAAAACAAATTTATCCGCATAGATGGATGAGTGATGGGCTACACCTTCCTGGTACATTAAACAGCTTTCTATATTTTCCACTGAGAATGAAGCTCTTCTCTTTTCTAAGCAGCATCTCTGGTTTCCATGGAAACCGGCCAGTTGGTCTTTACATGACGAAAAGTTATGTTACTGGTGACACTTACAGTTTGAATTGTCCAGGGTGGCTTCCTTTGCCTTTAAAGACAGAGACAGTGCGGTTTAATAAACAGTTAGTGTGTCGTTAGTGGCTGAAGGAGAAACGACTGTTTGAGGGATGAGGCTGTTTACCTTCTGAGGGACGATGGTGTTGTGGTTCTCGAGAATGAGCCTCTTAATGTGATGGGCCCAGAGACGCTTCTCCTCTACTGACTTGGCCTTGAACAAAAAGCACTTGTCATTTAGAAAGTCATTTGAGTCAATACAGACACAGCAGACACAAGCATGCATACAGAGCAGGCTACAATGGAAACCACAGTGAGGGAAATGCTTTTGTTAACCCAGAAAATATAGTAATAGAATCAAAAGTAAGAATCTAATTTCTTTTCATCTGATCGAGTATTCTAAAAGATAAGAAAGAGAAAAAATATACTGAAACGTGTTTTAATGAGGCCACAGCAGCTGCTTTCTGATTCTCCTGAGCAGCTGGTGAAGACACAGTGTTATGTGTTGTGTAACTGTTACAGGTGGTCACATTTACCTGCACTGTATGGGGCTGCTTAGGATGCTTGAAATGGATGACACTGAAGAGCAGGGGATCCTTGGCACTGTCAAGCAGCATTAGAGTAGAACACTGCAACCACAGTGAACGAGGAGATGTAACTCAGGCTTCACACACTCAATATGTTACCTTATGATCTTATGATCATGTGTATTTTAAGAAGATACGGGTCTTATTTGGCTTTCTGGCTTTCAAATATCACCTCTAGTTTTAAACTATTAAAATCACTAATCAATGAAAAAAAATGTCAAAAACCATACTGAGATGTGGATCTTGTAGACATAGTGTTCCCCTCTTTTCTTGGTAATGAGGAGCATCTTTTCGAAGAGGAAGAGTGTACGCGTGTTCTTCGCCCTCAGGACATGAAAGGTGCCTTCCAGCACCAGCTCTCCATAGGTGGTCAGGTCAGGACCCTTCCAGTTGATCAGAAGAGACTGTATCTCCTGCAGATGCACATGAAAGCACACACCCCCATCCACACACTGTCAGACATGTTCCTTCAGCATGAAAGAATATAAATGCCAGCTTTTATTTGTAATCCTCATACAACACCCGCTCAGAGAAAACTGTGAACCGGCCACTCTGTCACTGACTCAAACCATGGAAATCATTAAAAAAGCTACAGCCCTCATCTTAGCACTGAGAGTGAGGACAACAGGTGAGGAGAGCAAACTGTGAAGGTTCATGGATCTGCCGTGGCCAACACATCATTGTTTATGTGAGTATGAGTATAGCGATGAGGACATTTGCTGAAAGTCTCTTAAATCTCTAAGTGTGTACTCAGAGTCACTTCATGCCACACGTCTGACCTGCACTCTGACAGCATGTTCGTGTTTCCTCTTCATATCGTTGATGTACCAGGCCACTCCTGTCATGGTGTCGATGGCCTCTTGAACTACCTCAGAGCCCTCCTCGTCCGGGTCAAAATGCTTTGCAATTTCCTTTAAAAACAGAGCAGAAAAGGAAAAAAAATGTTTGTACATATCAATCTATGAGGATTTTCTTCTCCTGTAAAACACTACACAGCTTCTGGCCTCTAGGTCCTTAATGATGACTCAAATTATAAGGACTGGAAAAGGGACAATCACCCTTTGGTACAGCTGTTTATCAGCGCTCATGGTCATCGTGCAGTAACACGCAGTCACAAGATGACATTTCTTAATTATAACCCAGGATATCTGAGAACTGTAATAAGACACAAGGTATTGATGAAACAATGTGACCGCTGAGGATATTGTGTACCTGCAGCAGCAGGTGATATTTCAGGATCCTCTGAACTGGCTTCAGCAAGTAGGAGCCCAAAGGGAGGGAGCGCTTCAGAGCAGCCTGTCGATCCCTGAAGAACTTGGCTAAAGTTTTACTCCTCATGCAGTCGGTCAGTGCAGCCACTGAGCTGGAGGACAGCACACAATGACATTTATCAGCTCACTGAAGCACGCTACGTTATATATCAGCGGCAAAAGGTTATTTCAAAAGATGCATATTTTCTTGCTACTTACTTGGGATAATTGGTGCAGTACTGAGTGTAGATTTCAAAGTATTCACTCTGTGGGAACAGACAGGCACATCAGTAGGGTTTATTTCCTGGTATCGCAGCCAAGAAGACAGTTCTACTCACCTTATCTACAAAGCACCTGGCAATGGCCACAGGGTCATTCTCACACATATCCAACGACTGCAACAGTTCACTGAAATACACAACAGAACACGTGCAATGTTAATGGATCCACTAAAAGATAAAGGCTCTTATGTCAGAGCTCTTCAATGTTTCATTTCCTGTGTGTCCCCTAAGACTGCTGGGCTGAAGGTCTGACAAATGTGTGACAACACTGGGGTGCTTGTCCACAAAATGAGTGATTCTAACACACTGAGTAATTCAGCAAGTAACACAGTTGGTGGAATACACAGACCTACTGAACATGGAGTCAGCGTTTTCTCCTCAATGGCCTCAAGGATCTCTGAGACACTGTCCCAGTCTCCCAGCCTGATCATGCTGACTGTAATCTGCTGGTGTGTTTTTGGGTGCAATCCTCATCTCATATAGTATCTTATATTCATTTTTATGTTCATTGTGTTATACATCCTTGTATGTGTGTGTGTGTGTGTGTGTGTGTGTGTGTGTGTGTTGTTCCTGTAGCATGCTGTTTCAGCGTCCCTTGATAATCATGTTTGCATAATTATGTTTTAAATAGGCCAATACAAATTCTCTGCTGTGTTTGTGGACGTCCTAAACTAATATTTATGTCTACGAAAACAGAAGTGAAACCACAATAGGGAAGAAGAAATAAGGAACAATGATTAGTGGCTGCTGCTGATAAACATATATTAATGTTTTCTCTTTGGTACTGACTTTTGTTTTTGCCCTGAGTTCCCTTTCTTGATTAGTTACCACTAGAGGGCAGCAAACACTCTTAAACAAAAACCATGTGTTTCCATGTGTCTTTCTCAGACTCAGCATGAAAGAAAATGCATTTGATTTCTCTTTCTCTTTTGACGAGAAGCTTTACTCTGCACTAACTTTATGGTATTTTAATGCTTTACACAGTGTGACATCTCATCAATAATGTGCATGACTGAGGAGGGAAATATAAAGAGTAGAGGGTCACTGTGAAAAAAACCTACACATTGCAACACATGCGAGGTTTTCACCTGATTCATTCATCACACTGCATTCCATAATCTAGATCAAGGACTGTGTGACTTGACTGTAACTACAAGTAAATGTGGCAAAATCATGTTGACATAATGATTCAGTGAAGAAAACATTGGTGTTGAGATCTGTTTCATATAAGCTTAATATCTGTTCATTGCCTTATCAACAATATTTGATGTTGAGGATTATACAGAATAAAAGCTTTTCTGTCAAAGCTCTGTCGTTGATTAATTTTATATCAAATGTGAGTCTATGGTCGTTTTCATAACGGTGAGAATTCTCGGGTTAGCAACAGTTTGTTCACAAGCTGTGCTGTAGAGCAGCTGATTTCCATGATCCCTGTGAGACCGTATGATACGAGATGACTGGATCTGTTATTTTGTGTAAATGTCCCCACTGGAACAGTAATCTGGTTTGCTGTGTGCAGCCTCTGGCAAAACTGGCACAGCTCATCAGCAACATGTGGCACCTATTCCCAGGCTGGCACAAACACTTCTCCACCAAAAACTAGAAAGTGATAAAAGTCACTGAAGCAAATCTTTGCATCAACTTAAAGAAGGCACAAGCTCTCACTGTGACGAGAAGAAAATGCCTCATGACCAAAAAATGACCCTCTGCGTCCAAAATCTGTCAGAATCTCTCCTGCGCTGCCGGCTAGGATTTCATTAAAAAAAGTAATAAGATTCAAACTGTCCCCATTTGTGGTTGAGAGCTGTGCGGCAGCCTTGACATTAGCAGGGAGGCTCCTCGCTGTGAGAGGGGAGAGGAATGTGTGTCAAGCAGCGTGGTCGGCAATGAGCACTTGCTGACATAAGATGATTGAATGCAAAACTAACTGCACCACCACTTCCTTGGCTTTCAGAGTATTTACTGTAGTGTTGCTCCATTGTTCCTCCCTGCAAAAGCTGCACAAGCCAGTGAAGGACATGTTAGCGGCAAATGAAAGAAAAGCAGTGAGGAGTGTGTTTTCTTTAAATTCCTTAGATTTTCCGTCACTGAGCGGCAGAATAACATTTCACATAAATACATGCATGACAACTTTCTTTGGAATTGCACCATTAAATGACCACAGCCTTGTCTGCTGTGCTGCGACTCATTCATACTTTGTTTTTTACATCATTATGCAATAAATTGACTATCGATCAACTAGCTGATCACTGTGTTTGTGTTTACATGGTGGGTGATGACGTACCTGTTGAACTCATAGATGTCCTCTATGTTTCCAAACAGGGCACACACCTGCTCTGGTCGTATGGGAAGGTTGCTCATATCGATGATGTGAGCCAAATAGTCCTGAAAAAAAATAAATACAACTCATGTCAATATTTATTTACATCTGTGCCCAACTCTCACTCAGGCACTAACACATTCTTACCAGTAGAGGGAGCAGGTGTACAGAGGAGCTACGTTTCCCTGCTCTCCTTCTTATATCCTCTGTTCTTTCCTGACATGTGATAGAATGTCATTTTCATTTTCTGTGTTAAAAAAACAGGATCCTTAATTCACAAGTTAGTTATGTGATGCTTAAAGGATCCTTTTAAGGATTTGTTCCACTGTCTAGAGGCCAGTGTGACTGTCTGGAAGAGGTTCTGTTGCACCCAGACCATAAGCATCAGCACAGCCTGTTCCCCTCTCCGCCTGGACCCCTGGAGTATTCAGAAGCAGATAAAAATATCTAAAAACCCAGCGGTCAAACATGCCAACATCTGGACGACTGCCCTCTGTCTTGGTAAAATACACACAAACAACTCCAAACAAGTGGAGGAGCAAGTTAACGAGAGACAAATACACACATACACTCAGTGACTCCACCAGTAAACAGCTTCTACACACACCCTGCCTCCCAGATGATGTGGTGCAAAACACACACACACAACACAGAAAGGCTGCCAGGCAGCCCAGATTAAGACTCGAGTCATCACTACTGAACGAGCTGCAGCCGCTCATGGATGAGGAATTCCAGCACAGTGAGAACAACGCTGACATGCAGTCAGCCAGCAGGGCTTCTCACCGGCTCCTATGGACAAACTCACCACTGGCGTTACACCACGCACACACGTGACCTTTAGCATAGCGTGAGAGATTTAATGCGATGTATGCAGTCTCCCAGCCTTTAGTGCCACAGGCTGAGCTTTATTTAAGAACGAGCGAGGCTTTTTTGCTTTTTCTGAGACAGAGCGGTCAAAAACAAAAACTCTCAATAAGCACCAAACCAGAGGAGGGACAGTCTTCTCTGAATCCCATCAGCACAATCTACGTTCTTGTTTGAACTGTTTGTCTGGGTGTGTTCGGGCCAGGTGCTGAGTTTGACTTGGACATGTGACACCAGCTGGGTCAAACAGCTGTTCTCCCGATTCCATTGATAGACAGTCAGTCAACACTGACACAGAGTAAACTCGACATAAACCCAACAGCTGTTTGAGAGTTCAGTGTCAATATCAAGGGGAAGCTTTGAAACAGTTGCTGAAATAACAATGGCAAAATGAAGGACAAGGTTCACGCATCGCTGTCAGACTGATGGCCTGGTGTGAAATTAACAATGAGCAGCATGGAATCTATTTGATTGAAGTCATACTGTAATCATAAGAGGACACATCTGTACTGTGCTGCCTTCCCACAGAGTAGTGTATAAAAGAGCCAACTGCTCTCCTTTCATTTATGTTATTCTCCAGTTGGTGCAAAAACGGAGGTGTTTGTGTTGGCCCGGGAGCAGCCTGAGAAATCAGACGAGGCCAGAGTGGGGGCCTGTGTGACGGGCCCAGAGCAGGCAGAGCTGCTGCTGCCCCCGTCGACCGAAATACTTTAAAGTCCTGGAAGCGTTTGTCCGAAAGCAGGTCGTTATTCAAGCTGCTACGCAGGCAGCGTTCCCTCCCAGCGGCAACTGCCAGACGCCAGCGCGGTCAGGGGACAAGGTGAGGAGAGGTGCTCGCTGGTTTACTGCCAGTCAGCCTCAGAAATGCCTCACGTGTTAAAGACATTACCAACAGCGCAGGCGAGACCGTTTGACAGCAGAGCGCCTCCTGTTTCTACGAGAGGCCACAGAGGATTGAAGGTCGGCTTCACAGTCTGGAAGTGGTTTCCAGACTACAAAGGTGAGTGATAAGAGGTAAGTGGTCTGTTGAGTGGTAAATTCATCCCTCTGCTGATTTTCCATGCTTCACATCTCTAAGATGAGGTCTCTGCTATCTCTGACTAAGATCTTAGAGCCAAAGGTTTCTGCCATGACAGACCTGCACTGTGTCCCACTTTTGACTGCGTTTGAACTCCAGATATGAGCGCAGTCCATAATCGTAGGCTACAGGCTGTAAACTTTCACTGCACTGTAAACATACAGAAGGGCTTATAAGAAGCACTACACGCCGATCATGAACTCCACAGTCTGCATCTCTACGGAGGGGAAATCTATAAACAAAGCGCACGATTGCCAGATGGAAGGCATGCATTTTTGTCCACTGACTCGTTTGTTTAGAGAGCAGGAAATCAGAGTGGATCCTGGTGATGAAAAGAAAAAGACAAATCCACAGTGGATATTTTATTTTACAAGTACCAGACTCATTTGTAGCCACAAACAGCTGCTTGGAACACAGGAGACATTATCTGCCCTCTACTGCCGTTGAGCCCAACCCCCCGATTTTTGCTCCTGGCTGGCCAAATTCACTAAATCACCTCCTCCTAGAGTGCTGCAGACATTAAGTCATAGCTGCACATTAATCCAAGTCAAACATGTGCTTTAAATACACAGAATGCTGATGATTTACTGTCTATAACATCAATGATTGGCTCGCAGTGAGCACTTGGCTGGAAGTGAAACACACCGACTGTAAATGGAAAATGAAGCTCGGTACAGTCAGCGTAACCCTGACGTCCACTCACCTCCACGATGCTGCGCAGGTCCTTCACATACATGCGCTCCGTCTCAATGATCTCCATGACAACGCGGTCCACGTAGGTCAGCTTCGGGTTGGGCGCCATGGCGTCGGCGATGACAGGCGAGGTGGGGATGCGAGGTATTTCGGCACTTCCCTTCCCGTTGGAGGTGGCGTTGCTGTTGCTCCACCGGTCGCCGATCACCCCGGGCTCCAGCTGATCCTGCCAGCGGCTCCTGGAGCTGGTGAGGGTGGGACTGTGGTCTCCAGCCTGCTCTCTGCTACCGTCAGCCGGGCTCAGCTCCAAGTCTATGTCCTCCTCGCACTGTACAGGCGGGGTGGTCGAGGAAGGAAGAGCAATGTTGCTTCCGAAAAGGCTGCGGCTGTCGCGGGACGAGCCTGAGGACAGGGTGGACACCAGGCTCACTGGACGTTCACCCTCTCCAGCGTCCAGTGGCTCCACACCCAGCCGGCTGTAACAGTCTGGGCCCGAGTCAGTGTTTGCCTGGTCATGTTCACTGGTGAAGAGGGGCGAGGACAGCTGAAGAGATTCTGGACAGGTGAGAGAAACACACAGGTATCAGGATTTGATAATGTAGTCATCAGTATAGTCAGTACACTGATATCCACACATTACACACCTAAGACAAGAGGCTGGACGCCTCGTTCTTAAAAACTACTTCTTTTCTTTTTAATTTAATTGTAGTTTTTTTTTAACTCTTTATATATAAATAATTTTCACATTTTAGTGCAGAGACTGAAAAGGCAGAACAAGTGTAGTTTATTGTATCTATTGAGGAATCCTGTGTACTACGCATGTTATATATCTATTCAGTGTCAATAATCTTATTTGGACAACTGCATGCTTCCCCTGTAACCTGTCTTTTACTAGTAACTGCTCCACTGCTGCACAAAAGGCTTACATCAACTTAAGATTAAAAAACTACAGTGCTCCTTTAGTAGTATTGTGTACAAGGACAGACTCATTTTCAACAAATTAAAAATCGGCATTCTTACAGACTTTTCTCTGATGCTGTAAAGTTATAACCAGACGTGTGTTTGAATTGTCTTAATAGTTGTCTTCTTTCACCAAATGGAAACAGAAGTGCAAGGCTGCATGACTGCTTTAAGACACCGTCTGAGGACGACTTCAGATTAATACAATGCTGCAAATGTTCAGGCTACATTAAACAGACTGCTATCCAAGAGTCAATGAAAGACAGGGACTGGGACACAGAGGAGTGGTTTACAGTAAAAGGCTTTGCTCAAATCATTACTGACATGGCCTAATTGCAACACTGCAGATTTTATGGAAAACCCAGCCATTTCCTCTTGTTCTCCTGACTGCTGAAGACCAGGCCTTGGAAAAACAGAGAGGGAGAAATGATGGGAAGAGAAAAAAAAAAATCAGGGGAGGGGAACGGGAGCTTTGTTTATATGTCTTCATTGAGCTCAGTCTGAATTTAAGAGAAATGGAATCCATATTCAGTTTCACATCCTTCCTGGCCAGATGGGGAATTTTCCTCGCAAACCTTTTCCTAAATATATGAAGTCACGGTGGTGTGAGAATAGGGCACTGAGTGGCAACTGTGCACAGAGCTCCGTTTCCTTAAATATTTGCAGGCCAGAGAGGTCAGAACCATTTAGCTCAGCGAAAGAAACGCAGCTTTGTAATGTAATTTAACTTCAGACTAATAAATGGAACCCAACGAGGCATAAACCACCATTAAGCTAAATATTAAGAGAAATCATTCAAGTGGGTGCTGCTACTGCCAAACGGGGATAAGGAGCATAATTTGGAGTTGATAGCCAACAGATGTAGCTTGTGTCATAAGCCTGAAATACACAGGCAGCGTTGACAAGCTCTAACCTAAACATCAGCTTTCATCGTCATTACATGTACATGTAGAGGAGTGGTGGGCAGCCCACAGCTGACAACAAACCTGATACTGTAGAAAGGGTTTAGAGCCTCTGGTCAAACTGATTCACTCTTATCAAGTGATGCATATAGTTTTATAGATACAACCTTTTATGCCTCTTCTGAGAACAACTCATCATATTACACAAGAAGACTATTTCACATGGGAGCATCATCTAGCCCAGAGTCAGTGATTTATTCATTTCTGAGTAAAGTGCAACAAGCAGCTGGATCAAGTAAAAACGCACACAACACACACACACACACACACACACACACCTCCTGGCATCTTTCAACTTTCCATGAGTCAGTGCTGAGCTCATGAGAGTCTTGTACACGCTGCACTACTCGCTCCACCATCCAAGCTGTACTGCCTCAACAACGCAATTCCCATGCAAAACCTCACTGGGAGAAACAGATGAGCTGGCAGGCAGTAGCTGACCACTAGAGAAAACTCTGTTTACACTCCGTGACAAATCACAGGGTTGATGGTGTTAAAGGAGTGTAATGGGAGGCTACTACACTCTGTACACCACTCTGAATTAGAACGAGCCATCCACTTCCTTCACCGCTTCTGTCTTATCTTTTGGTTTTGGAGTTTTTCTGTATCTGGCATGTGATACTCCCTTCCTCCTCCTCCTCCTCCTCCTCTTCCTCTTCCTCCCTCCCAATATCCCTCTATTATAAAGCTGCACACTGCAATCAATGCCAAGTAAAAGGGAGGGGGCAGCACAATGTGGACCAACTGCAGCCAAAAATCAGCTCAGTTTCCACACTTGTAGTTAGTTTACCATCAGTAAGAGCCATTTCATTTCAAAACATCCTGATGCTCATTTGAAGTGGTGTGACAGGACAGCTACGACTGAGCTGCACTCATGAGTCAGCATGTTAAGACTTGATCATGCACTTGACTCCGGAACCAGGCCGGCTCCTACCACAGCTTTGATTGCCCACTTCAGACACAGACTCTACAGGCGGACATTATCTGTGGCTGATACCACACACCACATGTTGTTGGAGCAGTCACCGGCCCTGTTGAAACAGGCCGTGCAGGGGAATGCAAATGACCTGGTCAACATGCAGGTCTGAGATAAGGCCAGTACACAGCCCTGTTTATTTTTCTCTCTGCCCTTCATCCTGGACAAAGATGACTTGTGTTCTGTCCTCTGTGACTCCTGCACTTCATCAGTTTCAACGCTGTTCTCTCAATATTATACCAAGTAAGCAACCATCATCATCCATCAGGCAGTGTAAAAGCAGAGTGTCTGGTCTTGCTCGGTGCCACGGAGGCTCTTCAGCATCTGCGAACATTTATCGCTAATCTCTGAGGGATCTGTAGCCACTGTGGCAAGGCCGTGCCCATTACTGTGCCTCCCACTTGTCAGATGTGGAGGACTGTCAAGTGTCTGGTATCAAATTTACGTTTTCAAAACACATATGCGTTTTTTCACTCAAATAAAGCTCAGCTACACTGCACTGGCCCACGTATGTTTTCCCATATACAGTAAAAGTGGTTGTTTTTGTATTTTAATCTGATCTAAGAATATCTTCTGAGTTTCAGCTGACATGGTTTGCCTTTGCTGCCTGTACTGCTGGTGCCCTTACACTGTTCAGAGTCATTGCCTACATAGTAATTTGTGAAAATGAATACACTTACTAAACTATATATCATCATACTTTCAAGCAATTTTCATTTCAGAAAAAAGGGACTGATGACAGATAACAGCTGCTTTACAACAATTTGTTACCATTAACTTTATTGGTAGGAAAAATACATCTTGGAATTTATGCCTTTAAGCCCAAATGCCAGTGATGTTTTGGCAATAACTGCAGGGAAAGGCCTATAAAACACAACCACTGTTAAAAAAAAAAAAAAAGGGGGGGGGGGCAATGAACAGTACACACTAGAGCACTGAAAAATCTGTTTTCTATACAACTACTGGCTGCCAAATGCAAACTCATACTTTCCATGTATTTGCAATTGATGAGGTTTTATTGTTACTGATCAAATTATTAATCACCATTTATAAACATTAGAGTGTTTCCAGTAAGCTGTGATTATCATTATTATCATTATTATGTCTTTTATTTTACCAGGTAAAAACTCACTGAGATGTAAAAACCTGGCTAAGAGAGCAGCGCACAAACAACTCCACAAAGATTTACACAAAGAACATAAAAACTGATGGTGATGGTGGGTGGTGGTGCAGTGTAGCTCCACATTATAGTTGTTCCATAAACTCTCACATGCAGACGGTAGACGCAACAATTCACCACTGTCCCCTGAACGCCTCCCATGCAGGCTATCAGTAAAGGCTGGTGAGATGGCTGTACACAGAAAAGCAGCATGACATCTATGACAGCTGTGTGGTTTCCTTTGAAAAGGGTGAAATAACATTTAAATAGAAACTGAGTGATTTTTATTTTGATGAGTCACCTGAGAAGACTGCATTGTAGATTTTAGAAAGTCAGGACAGCAAAAAAAAACATGAAATGTAATCCCTGTCAATCACATCCAAAGGAGCTGGTTACAAGTGGACACATCTCTACAGATGTGTCTCAGTCAGGACACTCACTACTCAAAGCAGTCATGCAGCAACTGGTAGCTTTCCTATTCCTACAGCACCCCACGATGATAGGTTGGCTGTGTCATGCAGACCATCTGGACGATCTGATTTGAGAAACAAATCTAATTTGCCTTGCAGTCTGACCAGTGACGATGAGTTTGATGTTAATATAGCTGTCTGAAAAACACGCCACCTTCGATAAAAGGAACTGATAAGATCAGAGACATGCTGTTTGGACGATTTGGTACAGGCCCTGAACTGGAGCTGGTTCTCATCGATTCCCATCTGTTTCTGTGAAGGGTGCTCTCACGTGTGAGACCAGTATTCATTTACATTTACATATTGCAGAAAACTTGCACAAGTATGATTTGTAAGCACAGCTACAATCATCTAACAAAGTACTTCTCTCACGGCCCCTCCTCCCTCCCAGCTCAGTGGACCGACCTGTTGACAGAATAGTTGTGGTGATGGTGTTGTACAGTTAAATATATGGTCCAGAGCTCAATTTACATTTCAGCCAAGCCACGGATTTTCCCATTCCACACACCACAATGTCACATCACAAGTGCAACACCTGAACAAAACACAACACTCCCCTTTGTCTCAGAGCTACGTCAATACATTTGTTAACCTGTAGACATAACCATTAACCAAGTCAAGGCTACAGAGACAGTGTAGTATTACAGATCAGACAGCCTCTTAACCTCAGTAACTCACAGCAGTGTCTCAATGAAAACCATCTGAAAGACTTTTTAACAAAGAGAGGAGATGCTGTGTGATCCTCACTGGATTACACTAGGTCAGATACTTGTGTGTGAACGGTTGCTAATGTTGTGACTAAAAGAAAAATGGCTGGAATTCCAGAAAAAAAAAAACTCTCAGCCCCTCATTGTAATTCTCTGAATTCCAGTTTCCTGCCTGTTAAGCCGAGGTTAACATTTACAGACAAAGGTGTGTTAATGCTACAAGCATGACCTTCCTCTTCTCCTTTTGTTGCCTCCCTGGGTCCAAATCCCCTGGACAGAGCATCGCGTTAATGCACTCCCACTGTATACATTAATACAACTTGTGACCAATTACCCACGCCACATTAATGTTATGTGATTTTAAATAAAAAAATGACAAAAAATAAAAGTTGGAGTGCAGGGCTGCTGGTTTGATGTGTGAGTGTGAGTGTGAAGGGTATGGCAGAAGCCCTGGGGGAAATAAAAAGCAGACAGGACACTCACTGACTGAGGGGCTCGGTGACTAATCAGTCTAGAGCGAATAATCTACAGTCTGCACTTCCACTTCAGCGTGAGCTTATCATGCACACAGTTCATAAAGTTTTCTGTCTCTGACGTCATGGTAAGACTGCCATGCAGTGCCTAATAAGGTGGTGGAAGGGTGAACAAAAACTCTGAAATGAATGCCCCAGCACCTGGTTATTAACTTGTCTAAAAGGTCACAGAGGGGATCTGTGTCTGGAAATAAGTTCCCCTGATACGGTCTGGTATGTAAAGGTGCATGCGTTTTTTTCCAGCCTAACATCATCACCCTCTGTGATGGCCCGATAAGCCACAGCATGCAACTGTGATGTTGGTTGTTGGTTGCAAAATCCTGTCATGATATGGCTTGTAGCTCCTCATCATTTCATGCAAACCAGCCTCTATGCATATAACCATGCAAATTCTACCCAGCAACAGCCTGTAACCCGCACGTCACTGTGCCCCAGCCTGTCCAGCTTTTACACTGTCAACAGGATGGACACATTCAGTGGTCTGGATACAGTGTATTGCATAACCTAACATCTACTTGGCTTAGGGTATTAGGAAACAAAAGAGATACAAACAATGGTGATAACAATGTGAGTCATGATGATTGCAGTGTTCCACACACGACGGAAAATGTAAGAAACATAATAATCAGCTTGGCTCAGTCATATGTCTAAGGCATTTCTTTAAAGCAAATGCACTTATTTTGGAATTCATATATGTTCTAATGTGTCAGTCCTCACATACCTTAGAGACAGCAGTGATGAGAGTCGTCCACTAAAGCAGGAGGCCTCAAAGAACAAGGTGTCAAAGTCCGGGACTGTTTCTACACCACCTCTTTCCCAGTTCTCCTCCAACCCCTCCACCTCCCATGGCCAGACTTTTGATATGATGAATGATGAGTGTGTCCTGCTCAGTGAGTTAGGTGTGCCTCACCGGGAAGCTGCTCCCCAGAGAGGCACACCTATCTCCGCTCTACTTTCCAGGACCTCTGAATTTGCCTGTGAGACTCTAAAAATAAATGAAAAGCTTGTGTTGATGTACGACGCTGTTTGGCCTGTGCCCTTTTGTCATCTAACCAAGTGGATGCCAAAGAAACAGGAACAGCACCGCCTGCATCTGTGTTCAGAAAGAAAGTACTTAACCCTCCGGGGTCTATGATCACGCCAGCATGATCTGATCATGTGATGTGTCTGACGTTGATCGACCATGTAAAACTGGAGTTATGATAGTGCAGGAATATTTATCCAAGAGTAAAAGTGGGATAAGATGAGCAGGCGTTGCATTTCTTTTCATATACTCGTCATTTTACAAAACTGGAAGAAGTGGTCAAATCAGTTGATAATACTCCATGTGATCTTTGTGTATTTTGAGGCCCAGTATGTTCATAAAGGTAAAGTGAAAAAATAACTGTCAGATCACACAGGTGATCAAAAAGAGTCAAGTCACACATTTCTAATGTGGTATATATAAAGGCAAAATCAAAACTATAATTAAAAAAGGGCCAAAACAGGCTCAGACCTCTGAAGAGCTGAAGCTGCTCTCAGAAAATGACTTTGTTTCTCTCAAGCACCTTGGCTCCTCAAACTGTTTGCTGCCTTTGGCATGTCTGCTGCTTGCATCAGTGTTAACCAATATTCTGAGAGTAGGAAACAAACAATAAGTGTAAGAGTGACTGCATCATATACGGAACAGCCCATAGAACAAAACAAGCCCCCGCCTGCTAAATCAGTAACCTGACACAGCTGCTCCTTCTTGATTCACACTGACTCATGTATCCAACGCTGATGATTCTGAGCTCAGCGTACAATGACTCACATCTGAGGCCACCTTGTGATATTTCTCCAGACACTGGCTTGATCATACCTGCATGATCGGTGACGATAATGCTGTGGAATACTGTATTATTAACTTCAACGCTCTCTTTCAGCACATTGAGTCACTCCTCGTTCCTCAGGTACCTGGCACTGCCTTGGCAGCTTCATATGTTAACCTCATCTCCTTGGGCCAAACAGGTTCCTTTTTGTTTTTGTTTTACAAGTACTGGTAATATAGGATGAGTCTACACCAGCTGTCTCGTCACCTCAGTACATTTCACAACTTTTCTTACGACACCCTGGCTCTCCTTGATTTCACAGCTCTAAACACTCTGAGTTTTTCTTTGCTCTGCTTAAGCAGAGTGATCAGGGTTGAGGTTTCCACCGGCCACAGGAAGAACTTTCACCTCCCACATTAACACATTTAACAAGGTGGAAAATACAAGTTCCTGACTGGCTGATTAGTATGTTCACTCACAAGCAAGGGGAAAAAACACAACAACTTTATAAGTGGCTCTTGAGGCGACTGCTAATCTGCTCGTGTATCTTTCAGAGCCAAGGGCACAGTGTGTGACCTCGTCTCCCTTGGGGGATAAAGAGCAAATCGTGTTTTGCACTACATCTTAATAAAACCCTTCCGCTCCTCAACATCCACTCTGAACTTCCTTCTTCAGCACCCCTCCATGTCCACTGTTGGAAGACAGTGGGGGTAGTCCTGAGCTGATCCCCATGGGAAAAGCTCCTCCCCACCTGGCAACAGTGAATAGCTTCCCTCAGGAGGGCAGGAGGCACAAGCATAAAGGGTGCCTCTGAGGATTAAGCCCCGAGTCTTCACAGACCATTATCAAACAGCATGAGTCAGAACACTGGTGATTAGACACTGAGACCGACGGCCTGGATTGATTCCTTACCCTTGATAGAAAGAAGAATTTAGGTCATTTCAAGGTTTCTTCTGTTTTGAACTGTCCTTTATAGGTGCAACATGGTTTGATTTACATCTGTGTTTGGCCACTCGACAGGCTTTTAATGCTGCGTTAATAATTAACCTGAAAGTCGGTAAATAAACCGCGGTGGACAAGGGACGCTGAGCACACATGCACAGACTCAACCTGCATTCCACACTGTCAGTCAAGGTCAAAATGTTGTGCTAGGAAGTTTTTGGGGGAATTCTGGCGTTTAAAAGTGAAAGTGACAGTGTTCGGACGTTTCCCCGAAATACACGAGGAAAGAGATCCACCTGCAAACTCTGATGGGAAAAGGTTGAGTAACTCTTGCAAAACACTTCAGTTTCCCAGGAAAGAAGGATGAAACCATCAGTGTTTTTAACTTTGACCTCACGGTAAACACACAGACAGCAAAGGCCAAACATTTGAAGTGACGTGTTTCAGAGACATGGGATTCTCAGTGGAGCAAAAGTACAAAACTCCTCAAAAAGCTCACTTTTAATCCTATAAACCTCCCCTGTGGTTGACCCTGGCTCTTAAAGGATCCAGCCGTGCCAAATGACCTCAGTGCATAGGCATGTGATGATCCACTTAGGAAGCTCCTCCATCAACAAGCCCCCCGCCCCACCAAGAACCCTTCAGGCACTCGCAACACAGCGAGCCCCAGATCTATTCAAAACTGGCATTTCCTCTGGACAACACGCACCATCTGGGCCCCGAGGTGTGAGCCCATTGTAAACTTTACCACCGGCCTGACAGTCTACAACACAACTGCTGTCCTGTTAGCACCTCTCTGCAGAGTCCACACACACACACAGGCTGGTGGAACAACAGCTGTGTGAAGTGTGGACGGAGGACCACTTCATTTACTTCACATCAAGCCGTTTATCACATGCAGCGTTATAAAGGGCGTGATGCTGTTTTCCCTGTAGTTCAGGCCTTATTAACACTTAGAGCATGCAGCTGTAAGGCAGGAATTTGCTCTCTTGCTTTGACACTTCTGTCTGCCCTTTGTATACTTTACCAGACACAGAACAGATATGTTCAAGTCTTGCTGTGATAAGCTACAAGCAAGAGCATTAATTACATAAACTATCTTTTAGAAAAACATGTCATTAACATTTCTGAGCTGATAATGTGTTCAGCGTCATGTCTGCGCTGACAATGAAATATTCCAATGCACTGCATGCTCCCTTGCAAAACATCAACAGAATGTAAAGTGTTATGGAGGAAGCTGATGGTGAGATTTATAGATTCAAAAGAGTTTCTACAGAGGCCATCTAACCGCAGCGCTCAGGGCCAAGAGCCTGTAACTAATGTGGGTAATCCACCAGAAGAGCTCTGTAAGGAGGAATGCCATTGGCGGAGCTGTAAAATCATTTACATTGAAATAAATTCTTTTGTGAGGAGTACGGGAGCCTCAGACAAACAATGAAATGAAATACAGGGAGTGTTGAGCTGTATAAATTCTATTACAACAGCAGCCGCATTATATAATGGCTTATATAATCCTATGCAATTCCCGTAAGAAGTTGCAGACACACAGGACAGAGGGGTTTGGACAGTTTCAGTGTCCCTACACGACTTTAAAACTTTGCTGAACAGGAGTCACTTCACCTGAGGCTGCCTGTGATCAACGCTTCGGGCAATTAAGCAGAAAAAGAGTTCCAGTCCAGGAGCTCCATTAACAAGCCCCACTCCGAGACGCAGCCATCCCTGCCATCATCTATCTATGTCCACAACCCTATGACCACTGGTCTGGAAAAGCTGCAGTGAATGGAGATGATCCATCCGCCCCCCCCAACCGCCGACGGCCAGAGCCCCTTTAAAGCTGTACATTCTGCACACACAGCTACATTCCTGCCCGGGGGGGTTAAGTAGGTCAGAGAAAAGCCTTATCTTTGGGAGAACTGCTTCACACTGCCTCAGGTCGACTGATGCCTGCTTAAGTCCCTGCCATTGGACTGACAGTCCGTATCTCAAATGTGGGATACAGGGATTCTAATGATGCTGGTTCATTTTCAACCACAATGGTTAAGAATGATTGCTTGGAATTAGGAGGAGTCTTATATATTTGTCCTGTAAAAGTATTTGGAGTGTAGAACAACAACAACATCTGGAAGGATCTTGGAGCACGGCCCGAATGATCTCCTTTATGCTGGTTTCCCCTGCTAATGGATGGTGCTGTCCGAAGCCTACAGCCGGTGGAATAATCAACACAGCTTCAAAATCCTTTTGACCCTTTAGAGAAATTGGAGCTGAATAGTAACTACAACCTTCTCATTGTTTTCTTTGACCAGACGGGGGGGGGCTTCCTTTCAACATGCATTCCTCCTGCCTGTTAACCACATCCAATCATCACCTTACACAGATAGCACATTACCAGCAGGCCCGCCACTTCATTAGCATCCGTCCATCCGCAGCAGGAGAGCCCGCTCCGTCAAACTTTAACTCCAAGTGGATTCACAAACAAATGAGTGAGGAAAATATCTCAGCTGCAAGTGGGTGGTTCCGTCATGCCGAGGTGATTTCGTACTAGACATCAGAGCTGCAAAATGAGCTGTGTTGTCAGCGTCGAGTGGCCTTTTGAGGAAACAGCCGCACAAATTTTCATGAGGGCGGCACACGTCTCCCCGAGCCAAAGGCCTCATCCAGCCAAAGCTGAACCGAAGGGACAGGCGTAGAGGAAAAAAGGGAGCCATTGACACATTGGTATTCTTAAGCCAAAGTTGAAGCTCAGCGCCAAATGTGTTCAGGAGAGAAGAGAGGAGGCGTGGGGGGGCGGTTCGGGGGTTGAGGGACAGAGCAGGCAAACAGATACAAAGAGGCCCTGTGTCACTGCAGTGGCTGAACGACTGAAGATAATGAACACTAAAATAATATGTAATTTGAGTGCCCCCCCAGCGTAGGAGGTCAGCGCCGCTGGCTAGACGAACCACCTTGGCTGTCGGAGAGTCCGACACGTTCTGGTTTGATGGGCGAGTGTTCAGGGGTTTCACTTCATATGAGGAGCGCTGGCTGAGCTCCACAGCCACACAAAGAGCCTCTCTGCCAGCTGGGACTGTAGGAGGGGAGTTCATTGCTCTTTCAGCTCTGCCTCTACATTTCCTCTATTCTTCCATTTCCAGCATTTTTCCATTCACCTCTGCTGTATTTCTGTGTTATGTTAGTACAGTGCCCTGGGTAACCAGATACACCGTTCCAACTCATTAAAAGTCCATATTATAAGACTGGTCAATTCATAGGTGGAAAGTGCCAGAGCGAGCGTTGCACTGAATATAACTGCACTGATCTTACCTTCCCCCATTGGGCCCTGGTGGAGAGCAGAATGGGACCCCTCTGGCATGGCACTCAGGCCTCTGGAGCTGACAAACAAAACAAAACATAGGCACTTTATATGGAGGTTTCCAGCACAGACAGCACAGCAATGTTTACCATGTTTGGTGGGTTTGAACTTTAAACACTTTGAGGTTTTCTACTGTCAGGAGCTCATGTTTCTTGACTGTCCTGACTCTCTGAAAAAAAAAAAAACTACCCAGTCTACTCTTCTTGTATACAAGGGAAATTCTTCTCATTCCCCTGCTTGCTGCTCTGCATTAACTCATGCCAGCCACAAAGTAATGCATGGTGTAACCATGGCTGAGGTGTGACTGTGATATGAGCTCCTGCTCATGCAAGACTGAGTCCTATTTACCACAAGTGGACACTCAAGAGATTTAGCATCTACTAAATGTTCAGTGTTTTATTCTGTAACCTGTGTGATTGCCATTTCAAGAACTTTAACTGGAACTGGAACTGGAGTAAACTGAGCTCAGCAATACACTGTATTTAAAGCTGTCTTTTAGTATAAATGTGTTGTGCAACAAATAAATCTTTGCTACATCATAACAAGTCTCTCATTATTAGTGTAACTGTCCAGTGAGATTACAGGTTCACCCATGGTGGCATGTATTTTCAAAATCCCTCATGCCAGGCTGTGGCACTGTTAATGATGAGGTGTGTCCCCTCGGAGCTGCTGTGCTGCCAGTTTCTCACATCACTGCTTCCCTGGCTGCTTATAGCAAATTAACATGGAAGACTGTGCATGAGAACCCGTCTCCCTGTGATTCCTGGTGCGCCTCCGGCCTTTAAAACATCACATTCTTGGGCCAGCTAGATCAGAGGAGCAGGAATTCTTCAGGGATTAGGATGGGCATTGTTCCTGGAGCAGTTTGCTGGCCACTGTGCTGAACTGACGGCCGGGGCTGGCCGGGGCCAAACTGAGCCCACTGCCAGGAGCTTCGCCAATTAAGATGTGCAGGAATGCAAGGAGAAAAGTCACAGAGCTGGATCTGTACATTAAGATCATTGCCTCAGTCTTTGGTCCCTGAGAGCGAACTGAAGTAAATCAACTTTACTAGACAAGAAACTCCAGTGCCACGAAACATCTTTTTTTTTCATTATATGGTGAAACACAACAAGCGAGTGACAGAAAAATCTTTCCATCTTTACAATATGAGTCGAAATCACTTTTGGACTCAGTGTATTTTTGGCCTATTTACTTGGCAATGATCTAGAAAATACTGAAATTTAAAAAGCATCATAAATTTACGCAACTTATTGCTTAGTCCTTCTGACTGTTCCTCAGATGCATTCACTGTGACTAAGTAGGAATGGGATTTTTATCTCGACGCTTTAGAGCATAGAACCACAGTGTACTGAATGTAGTGTCTTCTGCCACTGAACACAGTGTCTTGTCCAGAGCGGGTTGTGATGTTGGTGTCGGCGGCTGTTTGCCAAAAGCTTCAGTCATGGCTGTGTTTACAATACACAGAGTTATGAAGCACTCTCTCAGCAGTGTAGCTCCTTCAGGGCAGACCGGAGGCTGGAATGACTCGCTATCAGAGAGTTACAAGCCAGGCCACCCTGGCTGAGGATAGCTTGTTAGCATGCTAACGTCAGTGGAAGAAAAGTTCACACAGACGCTGCTTTCCACCACTGAAGCACTGCCAGGCAAGTCACATTATTAAGTTCACAATGCTTCATTCAAAGTGGTAACAAGCTGCTGTTAATGCTGACGGTGGCTATGTAGAAATAACAAACAGCTCATCTAATACACTGGTGGGAAGCAAAGATTATGCTTTTAAAAACAGCCGTGCTCTGCCTCCAGCTTGCTGAGAGCCGTGCTTTAAGATCCTGATTTAGAGTAAAGCATCACCTCTACAGGGACATTTTAAAGCAGGGTGGGTCAACTTTTAGGCTCAGGGGCCACAATGAGTTTTAAAATATGACGGACGGGCCGGACCAGCATCAGACGGATGAAGAGTGTTTGTGTGAACTCTTATAAATGACATGCTTCCTGAAACAGCCTTTGATGGGTTAATCTGTGTGACATGTTGACGGGCCGGCTTTGAACTTGTCTTAGTGAATGGAGAACTAAGAGAATCCTCTGATGATCCTGCCTACGATGACCTCTGAGCTAACCCCGCTGACTGACCAGACCAAACTATGCTAATCTTCCTTTGGTCAATGAGTGGCTAGACCTGGAATAATGGGCTAAATCCTACATATACTGCAGACCTCTGGGTCTTAAAAATGTTTTTCTAACGTCCTGTCGAAGGCCGCAGATGCAGAGAGATGGTTTTGGGTGGAGAAGGCTACATTTTTCTACATGTCTACCAGGACGAGGTAAAGCAGATTAACCCACAATCTGAGCAGAAGTCAACAATCGTAACTCATTAACTTTCATCTGCTGTTTGCCGACATATGGCAATTCCAAAATCCTTGTTTTCCTAGGGAGGGGGCACAGCCACAGACAGATTCCAAATCCTAAAGAAAACACTTACGTACAGGCTAACATTCATACCAAGCCTGCCACCTGTGCTTCAACTAGCTGCCATTTCACACAAATGGAGAGCATTTGGTTCCCACAGCTGATGACTGCATTACCCGCAGCATGAACCTCCCGCATGGGAATCTGCAACTTGCCCCATAATTGAAGACAGATGCTAAGAGAGCAGATCTGATGGTTATTAAAAGAAAGACCTGCAATGGATCACTTCTTCAGATAGGCTGATAAACTTCCTTGTTCCTTTAATTGCCAGGCTTTGTGCTGATCCAGGCAGTCGAAGCCTGAATTCCTTTCTTTAAAACACAACAAACAGATGATTAAGGGAGACAGATGCTGGCCACGATACAGCGCTCATGCAAGTAAAGAGGAAATTTATACTGAGTCTTCGCTGCAAATGTGTTAAAGGACTCACTCTGGAAAAATACTCGTGGACAAACATATACCTTGAACCAGGACCTCAGGCCTGACACACTTAAGGAAAAAAGAGCTCTCAGGGGGAAGATGGCTATCTGGAGTATTTTTCGCCGTTGACAGCCTGTCAGGGTTGCGAGAGAAGCGAAACCACTGAACATGTCTGCAGGGGAAGCAAGAGGAAAACAAGACTTCTGCTATCAGGTAGACATGTCACTTTCTCTGTCTCCTCAGGAAGCACTACAGCAACACAGAGCAGCCAGCGAGGACGTGATGACACAGTAGCTTTTATCAGAGGCAGCGACTGCTGCCAACAGATGGACTCAAACTCCGGCAGAAACACTGTCATGTGATTTGTACACACAACTGATGATGTGCCGTTTGGATTCTGCATCATCAACTGTTAACAACACAAACCATTTTTTCCGCCTGTTGAACAATTTGAAGGGGAAGAAGCTAAATATAAACCACAGACTTCCTCCTGCACTTCTCGGTCAAAGTCGCAGACCTACCGCATCAAGTTGCATTCACTGTCTGTCTCAACAGGGCACATGGGAATCTGGAAGTATGACATAAGTCCCCTGGGATGTCTCTAGTCAGACGCGGTGGGGCAGATTTCTTTAGGATGACGGATGTTTACATTCAGAACAAATACAGAATCCAGCCTGGCACAGCAGCCAGAGCTCCAGGGTCCTATGGGCTAACTGAGACTCAGAGTCTTTATTATTTCAGCACTGGTGCCATGTTTATCCTGCATGACCTCTCTCTTACCCTCTTACCCCGTCTACCCCGCAGAAAATACCCCCTGACAAACAGCCTTTCTGTGAGTGCCCTCTTTCCCACATTATTCCTGCAGTTTGTCCCCGGACACACAGGCCTTAAGAGACGAACAGCTTTTCATTCACTGGGGAAAACAATAAATCCTGACAGTCTCTCTTCATCTCAATCAAATCCACAGCTTCTACAAAAGGCGCTCCCACAGACGCGCGGCTACGAGCCTCTTAATTTAGTCCGCTGCATTTCTGAGCACGCTGCTTTTTAGAATGTGGCGATAAGCGATCCACCCCGTCGAACACCCACAGGGCACTTTGAGCAGTTCTGCCCATATGGCACACGCACGTTCGTACGTGCACCCCCTGCCAAAATAGCCCTTAATGGGAAAATAATCATTCCCTGCTGTGCTGAGAAAAGACACATAGCTATTTTCACCTCCCCACCAGTAACCTATAACCACAGAATGCATACCTGGCAAGGGAAGTTGGCAAGTGCCATCTTATTTGGGAAATGACATGTAAAGACTTCCAGATCCTAAAAATCAAAACGTTAAAACGCTCAGGTGGCAAGCCGTCCTCCTCCATAGTGTCCCGCAGTGTTTGCAGGGGAAATTAGACACCAAGTCCTGAAATAGGATTTCAGTTGTGCCCATTTAAAGGTGCACTACACCACATCTGCAGACACACAGCTCCTCTATGGCTTTCTGCTGGCCTCCCATCCTCATAACAATACAGTTTGTCTCAAAGGGCTTTACACAGCATCATGACAACATCCTCTGCCCTTAGACCCTCACATCACTGAGGAAAAACTCCAAGAAAAAATGGAGAAACCTCAGGGTGAACAAGATACAACAAGTAGATGTTGTATACAGACAAGAAAACAATTTACAGAATGTCTAATCTCCCCTGGGTGTCTGTTATGTTAAATCACAAAGAGCACGCTCTTTTCTCTCAAATAAACACACAGGTTGCGTTTAAAGTTGACCTGTAACTCTCCCAGCTGGAACTTGCAAAAAGCAGAAACTTTTAGGTGAGATCCAGCTACGTCTGCGGCAGTATCACATACACATTTAACCGCAACACAAAAAGGTGACTTTTGAAAAGCTCAGACACAAGTTGTGAGAGTTAGACGGTTGTTCATAGCTGAAACCACAACTCGCATTCTCCAGCCTTGGTAATTTTATCACAGCTGCAGCATACCAAGAAGTAGGAATCAAGTGCCAGCTCTGAGATCCAAGACACACTCGGGCAGTTTCCTGTCTGGACCACCTGGAAGAGAGCGCCGCTCATCGCACTGAGGCTACATTTATTTGAAATGAAGCTGAGGGGCTTTTTGTCTCACAGGTCAAGTGAGGTCAAAGGAGTAGAAGATGGAACTTTTCACTGGTAACTGATTGATTTTGTCCTATTCTTCTTCAGCAGCTGGTGGGGAAAGTCATTGACCTATGAAAAGCCAGCATTTAAAACCACACTGTCTCACTGGGGTGCTCATTAGAAAAAACAATCAAGGGCTTTTTTTTTTTTGTTTGTTTGTTTGGGGGGGCAGGTATGGGCACCACAGGGGGGGATTGGATGCAGAGGGAAAGAGGAAATGGCAAATGATTCAGATGCAGCAGATGAGTTTTTTCTCACAAGTGTGACGTTAGAGATGGAGTGGAAAATCTCATTCCCTCAAAAAGCAAAGAGAAAAAGCTGGTGCTGCTGATCAAAGTTCACTGCACCGAGAGCGTCTTTGTCAAACACAAACACAACTTATCTGGGTGAAACTCCTGCCGTCACACACACACAGCCCGGATGTTGTGAAATTATATGAGGTTAAAAAAAAGAAAGAAAGAAAAAGCACCTAAAATGTATGTGCAGCATCTGTTTCGTGTGTTAGGTGCTGAGCTCATAACAACAAACGTGTTGAAGCGTGTAACGTGTACAGGGCTCCTGGCATACATACTTGTTCTCCATTCATGAGTAACGTACACTTTAAGTTGTAACGACAACAGTCTGGTGAGGCTGATTTGTTTTGTTTCTACACTGGTTCATCTAATCCCTGGCTAGTTAACTTTTTTAATCGACAGCGGTCTGCATTAGCTCACGTACCGAATTCGCCAACTCTCCTTCTTCAGCGCCTCCTGTCCGCGGCAGAAACTTTCCTCGGTGGCCTGTCGGTGTAAACCTTCACGTTATTCCGTTAGCTCCCTCTTTTCACATGGTAGAAGCGGCTCACACACACACATCCCGGGGCAGCTCATCAGCTCGCACTGTGTCCTCTGACCAAACACTGCTGCATCTTTGAAGAGCTGAGAAGAACTGACGCTGCGTTCAGGACCTATGGGAATTATAGGAACTCTGAATTGGTTGCGAAACGCTGTCAATCTGTTCCCGCCCTGACTAATCCAAACGGGGGGATATGGGATACGTAGCCCACCGCCACCTTTTATTAGCTGACCTTCTGTCTGAATTCATTTTATTGGTTAAAAAAAAAAAAAAAAAAAAAAGATTGTTGTCACAAGATCATTCACAGGAATATTTTGTTGTCTCTTCCACTGTTGTCTGTTTCCAACAAAATAAACAAATAGATAAAACATAGATATATGAGCTAAGTAAAGAGATGGAAATCATGAGGTTAGCATTAAAAAAAGAAAGAAAGAAAGAAAGAAAGAAAGAAAGAAAGAAAGAAAAAGGTTTTCGCTCACTTTTGACATGTCGCTCGTCTGAGGGTTCCTATTTTACGAGGAGCACTTGAACGCAACAATGCCCGCCTGCTTTTGACAGGGCAGAGTTGGTGAAAGCCAGAGGTTCCCACGTCCCAACATCTGGCCTGCTGTAGAGCTTGGACATTTCTCTCAGCTCAAGATAGATTTTTAAAAAGGCGGTAAACAAACAGAATGTGTGTGTTTTTCCATTCAAGTATCTTCACTTTTACTCATTTAATATGTGTGCGAACCGATGACAGGTTTGTGAAAGGACATGACAAATTGTAAGCCTGCCAATTACATTTATGAGGGTCAGGTCAGAAGATGGCGGGGCTTACAAAGGATGGCTTCTGGGACCCGACCGAATGAGTGCTAATTTATGTGAGGCTGATTAAATAGAGACAGGGGCGCTTTGGCTGTGAGCGACCCCCTCTCTGCCCTCCCCCTGGACATTATGTCAAGATCCCCATACAGACTGAAGAAAGCAATATGCTGGATGACTTCACAGTGATACTGTGAGGTGCGAAGGACTGAGGGTGCTCCTCCAGTGAAATGTTCGGGTTTATTGTCCAGATGTTTCATCATCTATAATGTTATCTGTGTTGTCAATCTGATTACATGAAGGATTTCATAATTTTGCTGATAGAGCTCATGAGTGACCTGAAACAAAGACACAACCAAACTTTGTACATCTGTCAAACCAATGTCGCCCTCTGCTGGTGAACACGTCGCACTGCCTCTGTCTAATTTGTGGTAGCTGCCATTTAAACATGAAATAAATAATGTATTGTTGCTGAAAGACAGTGCAAGGCCAATCTGTTTTGAATGAAACCAACTCAACATGGTCTCTGACCATGGGAAAAGCGGTAAACAACTGCTGACAAACAGAGTGAGAGATGGAGGGAGAAGAGACTATGTACCATTTAAAGATATAATCAACTTTACTGGTCCCACACAAGGGTATTGTTTCACTCTTTATTAGGATCCTCATTAACTGCAGCATGCTGCAGCTATTCTTAGTGGGGACCGACTCTTACACATAAAATTACATGATTTTCTATACATAACAAAAAAGAAGGTAGATATGATAATAATATAATCAAGATCACTATCAATTCAATTCAATTCAATTCAATTCAATACATTCAATTGCTCAATCCATTATTGGTCTATCCTTTAATTAATCAATCAATTAACAAACAAAGAAGGTAGGATATGATAATAATATAGTCAATATGAATATATTTGATCACTCAATCAATAATAAGTCAATTCATCAATGAATCACTCACCTGATTTGTGGTTACATGGGCAGACAGAACATGATCTCTGTCTAAAAGAAGTAGTTTAAATTCAGTTTTACTGTACTCTTGTGTACTCTTGAGGGAATTCCATTCCTGCATAGCTCTATACATGACCGTTCTTTTGATAGCGTTTATCATTGCTTTTGGTAATGATAAGTTACCTCCTGTAGCATGTCTAGTGATGTAATTATGTTTGTCTATAGATTCTGATACAGAATAAGTGGAGTCTTTGTAACAGTGATGTTTCTAATAATAAATACTAGTAGTGAAGGAGTTATCTGTCTTTCACCAGTAACCAGTTAAATCTCTTGTGTCAGCACAGTAAGAGGAAGCAAAAGACATGTGTGTGTGTATGTGTGTGTATATATATATATATATATATATATATAGTATGTGTGTGTATATATATATATATATACACACACACACACATATATGGGTGTGTGTGTGTGCATACACACATGTGTGTGTAGATAGATAAGGAACCTAATGGAACAAACAAACAAAAAAAAACTTGTCTATAAGCATCTGCTGCAATGATGCACGGTGAAATAATAACAAAAGTCTCTAAATATATTATATAAACTAGTAATTCCAAATTATATTGAGACTAAAATTACATTAAATAATAAAACTTGAAAACAGAGGCAAATTGATTGAAGTAGTACAGATGAAGTAAGATACACAGTCACATTGAGAGTAATAAAACTCCTCACAACAACTTGGGTTGTCATTTTTATTTCATATAGACATCATGACCCTGCAAACGTTGCAGAGAATTATCTGAAGATTTATGTACAAACATCTGTTGAGCTTAAGAATTAAAGGTTGCCTTATCAATAACCATTACTTTGTGTACACATGATGCTTGTTCTAAAAACACTTGTGAGCAATAAGACAAAATAATCTTCTAAAGTATAATCACTCTTTTTCAAAATTATGAGATTATGTACAACGTGATGGATCAATATATAATCCAATGTAATATGTAACAATGTATAAAACTAGGTCAAAATAACAGAGTGAAGAAGCTGGTGTGGCAGGAGCTCAGTAAGCTGAAGGAATCACCAAGAAACAACAAAACTTTGAAGCCCAGACCAATCCAGATCCTACTGACTATTGAGGGTCTGGTCTGACATTAGAACTAGCTTTATTTCTGACAAACATTGAATCCTGTTATAGAAGCGAGTACATGGAAGTGAGAAGATTTAATATAACCCATTGGGAACAATGTGTGTGAGATCCAGTGGTAATCGCACTCTATACTTCTGGAAAACCTGCACTTTAACCTGAGTATAAACCTTTTACCCGAACAACAAATGTCAACAGGCCACAGGCATTAAATACAAGCTAAAAGTCAAATCATCAAACATCACATTTCATCAGTGAAGACATTCTGCTTTCTCTCTACATCACCCTTTAAAAAGACATGTATATATGCACACGCGAGTAAAAACAAATCCATCTTGGCCAAAACATGTTGGCTGGCCTCTCATCAATCAAAGAGTTTGTTCAGTGAATGACAGAACTCCAACCAGTGCCACTCACCACCAGGAGAGGGTCAGGGCGGAGGGGTCAGATGGGCTTGGTGGTGCTGTTGTAGACCAGGCGCTCTCTGTCCTCCATGGAGTTGACGGGGACGGTGTTGACTGGCACACGTTGGAGTTGTGACGACTTTTTCTTTCCCTTGCAGAAGCAGTACAACAGGATGCCCAGGAGGATGATGATAGCTGCGCCCAGCGCGGCAGCTATTGCTGCAGTAGCTGTTAAATGAATGAGGATCAGTTTTAAAAAGTGAACTTTGTGGTTGGTCGTTCAAAGACAGTACATGAGAGGCTGCTGGAAGAAAAATGAATCAACTTCAACAGCAAGAACCCACTGGAATGTAATTATCTGAAAGCAGATAGTTTGTTTAAATAGGTTGAATGTGAACTTTAAAAGGTGTTGAAATAAGAAAAGAAAAGAGATATACTTGTCTGGTTATCAGACATTTGACGTTCAAACTCCTCCTTTCTTGCAAATACGTCCTTTTCTGAAACAAAGAAAAACAAGATAGTTTAAGGATAATTGCAGACATTCACTTTACAATAACTGATTCTTCTGGCTGCTGCAAGTGGATGCACTGAACTCCTTCAGCCACATATTTCAATATCTAGAAGTCACAGAGCAGTGTTAACCTACATTTGGAGTCATGTTCACCTCTCACACACTCCTGCGGTTAAATACCAGGCTCTTTACCTGCTAAATATTCACTAGCTTGTCAGCAGCAGAGCCAGTATACAGTGGCTTTATCTGTTTATAAAAAGTAGCCATTTCCTGCAACTGAAAACCACACTGATGAGAACAGTGAGGGTGACATTCACTGTGTGGAAATGCTGCATGAAACACGAAAAACACATGGGTCAGTGGCACCGCAACCCAATGTCAAGTGGTGTACCTGGTATTTTTTTCTAAAAATCTGACTATATACAGGAAAATAAACCTGCATTCAAATGTGAAATAAATGTCATTCACTTTTGCAATGCAGCACTGTGTTTCTTGACACATTTTACATAATTTGTCACATTATTTAGAAAAAGCAGTGTTTTGAGGATATGTCCTGTCAGTGTTGCCAAAATGCATTAAAATTTAAACATTTCAATGCAATGTTTTCAGGATATTTTAGATTTTTATAACTACACTTAAATCCAGTGTAGGTGGATCAAATATATAATATTTATCATTCTTCTGTGGTTACACCATTTGATATATTTAGGGGCTTTCAACCTTTTGTAAAAATGGTTCAGGTGTCATTTCAAATGACATAAAACCAACATGAATACAAAATGTATATTTTAACAAATCTGATGCTTTCAAAACATTTTTTAATATATTTCTGGATTTCTCATCTTGCCCACATGCCAAACTGGTCAACAGAGCTGAGAGAAGCTGCATGGCTCAACACTACAGGTGAACTGTTTTCCATTATAGACCTTTGAGCCATTGTTCATATCTTGTATTTTAAAAAACATTTCAACTTTACACACATTCAAAAACTATGTAGAAGTTCAGTTTCTGTTTTGTGAAACTGATTCAATTTGATGTCAATAGTCGGGTTTGAAACTGATATCAAAATAAATGTTAATAAACTACATCCAAGCTTTAAGCAGCTAGAAGGAGAATGAGAAAAAACAGCCAGTGGAGGAAGAAATACTGCAGTTAACACAAGACAAACTAGCAGAACATGGACTGAGGATATATGAAAATGATATGTGATCACATGCCTTCACATGAGGCATTTAACCAGTGTTGATGTAAAACAGGTCTAGGATGTGTGGTTCTTTCTTACTTTGCACAATTATATCTCAGCAGTAGAAATGGGATGTTAATCCACAGGGAAGCAAATAATCTGTACAGTGCCTGCTCAGTGTTAACCATTCCCCACCTGTTATCCCACGGCACAGTTTCATACAGGAATCCTTGGTTTCAAATCTGTTCTCATTTCCCTGGCAGCCTCCAAAGTTGAAGCGGAAGCAGTCTTTTTGGATAGGGTTGTAGTACCACTTAGTCAAGCTGTCCCTGCAGGTTCCTGTGTCTGGAGGCTCTGTGCAGCGCACTGTGAAGGAGAAGAAACAACACATGTATAGACTGGTTGAGACTGTAGGCAGATTGCAAATGTCTTTCTTTGGACTTCTATCAAACAAAGCTTAATCAAGGTGAAAAGTTTGTAAAGGCCACATCTTGAAGAGGATAAAATCACCTTTTTGTTCCTCCAATGGGATCTCCAGCAGAATCCGAAACTTGTTGTCCACTAGAAACACACAGGACATCATTTTAAGTTTCAAAGGAAATGTTCTATCTGTGTTATTATCTTTTCTATATTTATAGTTCATTCAGTCTGTATGGAAATAATTTCTAGTTTGCATTGTCAGTGCTTACAGTCCTCGCATTTCTGCTCATCGGAGCCGTCGCTGCACTGCTGGGTTGAGTCACACTCTAGGCCCGGATCCAAGCAGCATCCATTCGCACAGGTGAACTGCTCTGTGGTACAGGGAGCACCACATTTTTCTCCTGCAACACACAAACAGTGGAAACTCTTACTTGCACTGCACCACAGTTGATATTGTAATTGATATTTTATAATAACAATGTATCAAAATACAATGTGAAAATAGATGCTCATAGTATTTAATGTACAGACAATTATCACAGATATCTGGCCTGCCAGTTCATTGTCCTGGTTCACTCTGCAGCTCTAAAACTCACTGTACTGTATCACTGCTCTGCACCAACCAGCAGAGACACCCACAGTTAACCCCTAGCTGGTGAACATAATGGAGCAATTTAAAGAATGGAGACCAAAAACAGAGCTAAATGATGTTGCACAACTTAGATTTACCAGGTAGTCAGAAACGCCATAGTTTCACTTCATACTAAAATATGCTGTGATTGAAAAAAAATGTCTGAAGTCACCCACCTTGAGACGAGGGGGGAATTGGCATACCTCTACCGGATACTGCGCTTCTTTCTGAAAGCAAAAAAACACATGGAATTAAAATTTGATCTCCTCTTGAAGATCAACACATTTAACAGACAAACCAGACACCTAAGCTGAGAGTCTAGTCACTGTCCCATAAACCCTGTGCCCCCATGAAACCAGTCAACTTGCTCTCATAAGCTGACTGTCCTGGCTGTAGCATTGCATGCACTTTAAAGGCGTGAGAGTGGTATTGATCTGCTCAAGACTAAGCTAAAAAAAAGCACTCTGTAGGGAAGTGCTTGATAACTGCAAACAATATTAAAAAGCCACCACAAGCAAGATTTGGACTTCAAAAAGACACTGTGGAAAAAAAGCCATGCTTGCTGCTCCCCCACTGAGATAAATGGGCTGAAAGCAACAACAATACAGCCTGCACCCATTTTCACAGCAATTGTGTTGTTGTCATTGTTTAACATAACAAAAGTTGCACTGATTCGACCAGTATGTGGCTGGAGCCCTATGGTCAGATCCTGACTGTCTGAGAAGATCACAGAGACTGAGCTGTGCTTTCAGCTGCAGAACTGTTTATCATTTTGCCTCTCACTTAGAGCACAGTACGCCTGGGATCTACAATAATTCAGCTTACTTTACTTTCAACTCAAGAATGTAACAGACTTTTATCAGAGGCCGGTCTTCATGTCTTAAAACCACAGTTTGATATGTGGAGTTGATTATAGCAGTCAGTACAAAGTCTCCTTACTGACCACTGCTCTCTACCTTTACCTCTCTCTCTCTCTCTCTCTCTCTCTCTCTCTCTCTCTGCTCGGTGTGTGATTAGTTCTGCCTCCTTCAGTAATCATGATACAGTAATGGAAGTAGTTTACACTGAGCCTCGCCTCCATTTTATTGGAGGCACTCCTCTGCCAGAGCGGCTCACTATAATGTGGCTCAGCACTGTGCTCAGAAATGGTGGAAGTGCCATCAATCAGTCAGTCAGTGACATCTGTGACAGTAGGTCTGTCACAGTGCATTCAAGTACACATAAACTTTACATGTACACAGATACCTGATCCATAGCAGGCCTTTCTGCACTCATCCATGGACAAGTAGTTGTTGAGATTCTCTCTGCAGCCTCCGAACATGAACTCCTCACACTTCTCTGAGGCAGCGTTGTAATGCCATCGAGGGAAAGAACCGCGGCACGGCCCAATCTTCTTCGGAGCCATACAGTGGTCTGGTGAGACACAGAGAAAAGCCTTTGGTTCAATTCAACATTAAAATAAAAACAATAGCTGCTTACACTTGCTAAAAATCTTTGTTTTTTGCAAAACTCTTACATCATGTTTGAACAATTAATATCAAATCACAACATTGACATTAACACGAGAGTTGTTTTTGACTGATTTCATAGTGCTGCTGTCAGAGAGTAATTCATTTTTCCCCGAGACAAGAGAAAGAGTCCCAACGCTCACACCAAAGCTCCCTGATAGGAAAACACAGCTGTTGTGCAACACAAGTGCTCTAAAATACCAATGTAATGTCACATAATGTCACTAGACAGTCAACAGTGCAACGATGATTATTTACCATCAGTAAACCAGTTTGACTAACCACTGAGAGCTGCGCCTCACATCTGCCATTAAATTTGCATTCTGTTTTCGCTTCCTATTCTTCGTGTCTGTTCTGTGGCAAGATAGTAGGTAATAATTACGAACATAGCCTGTCACATAAAAATGCCACAGAGTAAAACAGAAGTGGTGTGCATTTTGAGGAGGAAATTGGGGTTGTCTCCATGTGACTCCTGAAAAGTACATATGCGAAGACATCACAAAGAAGAATAAGCTACTTTCATTACCTGCTTCTCACAGTTTCATGCGATTGTCATTCATGAATGACATTGTTAGTGAAACCATTCATTATTGGAATAAAAGGGGGCAGCATTGACATTTAGAGTCACTGCCATGCCCATGCATATTCAACTGAAGCACATTCCTAACACCATTAATGGCACAAGCTGTTAATAGGTAACTGAGCCACAGAAAGCTTAAAAGTCTCCCCTTGTCCTTTAGTCCTTACAGTCAATGAGCAACCAGCAAAGACAAAACTGAGTCAAAGAGAGTTTCTTCAAAAGGACCAAATGTTATGACTTATAACCAATACTGAAAAGAATAAGGATGATGTGTGGAGTCTTCTTGTTTGTGTAACCCAAGCAGAAACCAGACTGACAGGTTTTGTTGAGTTGGGGGTGGAGAGAGTGGGATGGTAGACATGGAGGCAGTAAAAAAAAAAAAAAAAAAAAAATACACCAATGGCTCCACTCTCTTCTGACTCCCAGTGAAACTCCAAACATGTACACACAGTGATAAGACTCCTTCATTATGGTTGTGGATTCCAAGGAAGTGACTTGCATACTTGATGTCATAGTGACAACATGTACCAAGCCATTTTATTCAATGACAAAGGAAACATCCAGATCCAAGTTGAGTCTTGTCTAATCTCTTTAGATCATGAGCTTTAATCTCTTTATCTTAATGATGTTTCATCACTCAGTCTGCAGCAAATGCACATGCTTGCCCTGGTAGGTTTAATCACTGCTAACATGGAATCACTGACGCCTGTGACAAATGAAAACAATGCCAGAGAAAAATGACACATGTGTTCCTCTGAAAAAAGAACCAGAGTAGACTGACAAGATAACTTGAAGTGAGACAATAGTCTAGTTCAGAAATCTTGCATTTTCAGGGCAGGATTAAAAGAACTGTCTCTCCTGTCTTTCCTATGGCCCAACACTAAACACAAGGTGACTAACTCTGAATGTCAAAAGGAAATGTCAACAAATAAAATGGAAAATGACTCATGTTTACTACTGAAACTCAACCCCCCCCCCCAATCTACTTTTGCAGAGAAACCAATTAAACTGCATCAGCCAACTCTGATGTAAGAACCAATTTACAAGACAGGATTTGCAGTGCGCATCATATCCATGCTACGGGAAACTGATTTCCTACATAAGTGATCATGTTCATATCAGGTTTCAGTGGTTTCCTCAAAGACACTCACGCTCAGACTGCTCGGGAGTAAGGACCAGCACAGTGACTTGGGTTGAGTCTGACTGGCCAATGGAATCAGTGACGGTCAGCTGGAACTTGTATATCCCAGACGTCAGATTGGACACGATGATCTGGTCCACAAATGTGGTTTTCTACAAAGCATAATAACATACTATCATTAGTGTATTAGTAGAGATACATTTACCAACTAAATGATAGGCACATATAGTTTAAAAGGTGTGTCAGACACATGCAGAGCTGCTAATGGTTCAGGAGTTTCTCCATTTCCCTAAAGTGGTGTAGCAAAACTGGGTTTGGGCTGCAGCCCCTTCACTCACTTCAGTAACAGCATAGGGGTAATCTGTCAGCATCTGCCACTCAAAGGACTCAATCTCATGGTCATCTTTGCTCTCCATGCCGTTCAGCGTCACCCTGTCCTGAGGCTGGACCACCTGGTCCTGGCCCCCGTTGGCCACCGGTGGACGGTCCGACTCATCTGGAATGACACCGTGGGATTTAATGCACATCACAAACAGATAATGACTCAAACATGAGTGACAGTTCCAGTAATGACAAGTTGCAACACACGAAGAGGCAGAGGTAGAAACTGAAATCTGAGCCCACACCAGGGGCCATGATAATAGCTTGGCATGTGTGAACATGTCGAACTGTTGGTTTCTGTCCTAAGTCTGAGGCCTCCTTACAAACTGCTCTCTCTCTCTCTCTCTCTCTCTCTCTCTCTCTCTCTCTCTCTCTCTCTCTCTCTCTCACACACACACACACACACACAAGGTAAAAATTAAAACTTTCATTGTAAGAGAGAGACAAAGCAAAAGAGAGTTCATTATTGTTGGCCAAGTTTGTCTCCTGGCTTCAAAGCTGGGGCCCTAAAGGCAAACTTGAATGCAAGTGTTATTTCCCTCCTTTGATGAAGACGAATAAAAGAATAAAAAAAAATGGAAATGTATATTTAGAGTATCACATTTTTATCTGCATCAGATTAGTGTAGAAGTGAATAATGAATGATTCTGAACAGAAGTGGTCTCACAACTAGCTGTAATGTGAATCAACATGGCAAAATGATTCATGTGAACATTAATGAAGTGTGTAGCAGGTGGATCTTACGTGGGGGGACATCCACCGCCAGGTAACTGTCATAGACGGAGTCCAGGATGTAGTTGATGTATCCTTTCTTCCTCACAAAGCGGCAGACGTACTTCTGCTTGTAGAGGCAGTCAAAGAGAAAGCAGGAGCTGATCGCGCCCTCCTCGGCTCCTCTCCCCATTAAGGCGACATTGCACCTGGGCTCTTTGCAGCAGGACGCCACGCAGTCCCTGTATCGATCCAGCTTGGGCGACGAAAGGAACGTCGCTCCGTCTTTCACCGATTCATCTGTATCTAGAACAAAATCCTCCCGACCGCTCTGGAATCTGTCAAAACACTTTCCAGCCTCCTGGCCCCCGGTGGAGTCGAGGGACAAGAAGAAGAGCAGGAGGGCAAACGCTCCCCACTGTGCAGAGGAGGCTGGATTCATGTTTTAAAGTCCAGAAAACACTTCCACTCAAATGAAAAACACTTCCACCTGCAAAGATCACCTGCAACCGCAGTGCAGTCAGTGACTAACAGCACCCAGTGCTCCGACCGCTCAGCCTCTCCGTGCAGGGATTAGGCCGCAAATAGAGAAGCAAGTCGTCGCGTCTCTCCAACAATCAACCTTCAGTAAAATGACGTCAAACCGAGCCCCGACTTCCTGATATGCTCCGGGAAAGATGGTTGAAAACCTCCACAAAGTCACCTCACACCGGTCTAATCCTTTAACCCACCCGCACAAACCCACAGAGCAAGAGTGACTTCTTTGATGTCGACAAAAACCTGAGCAATCGACGACAGTACCAGGTGAGTCACCTGAGAGACAGGCTACAGGAAGTGAAATTCCACCCCTGAAACGCCACTCCCTTCTGGCTGCGGAGGCCACCGTCAAAACAGGGACATTTCTTTTGTGTGTGTGTGTTTGAGTGAGTGTCTCTGTTTGTGTCTGCTTGTATCTGCGTGTGAATGTAAAGCATTATTACTTCATGTAGTGATGAGGTATCATGTTCAGACCACAGTCTATGGTTGAGACAGGGGATGTCCCTCTGTCTCTATGTTGATCTGTCTATCTGTATTTTTTTTTTTTTTTTTACATTTCTTTCAACTGAAAAACGATCAGAGGACGACCTTATTTTGAAAAGCAAAAACATTTGTCAGTTAAAAAACAGTCATTTTAAAAATAAATGGAATCATGAGTTTCCCTTTGGGGATTATTATTTTTAATTCTTATGGTGGTTGACCTCCCATGTGCTGCTGAAGACAACCATTACCTTTTTTTAGATAGGGACTTGAGTCACTCCAACAGATTTAGCAACTTTTCTTATTTTGATTCAGTCATGACGAATCTCCCACACTCACATCCTGCCAGCAATCAGAATTAGAGTACAAAACTGTACAACTACTAGTTAGCAATCAGCTGGGAGTGGGAAAACACAGTGATTACTAAACTTAATGGAGTTAGCTGAGGTATCATTTACTTTGGTATTCATGAGACAGAAAGAAAAAAATAGGTCATGTTATATTTTGACAAATGTTGGGAAATCACTGACTGACTCATAGGCCGTGGGACTGGACTTAATCTTTTCATCCCTGTAGCAGCTTGAATCCAGAAGGTGGCAGTGTGATCCCACCACAGCGGAGGAGGAAGCTGAGGGGGGAGTAGTATTGTAGGAAAACACGAGTTTTGGTTCATACTATCTTACATACAGTATGATCATTAACTCAAACTGTCATTTAAATTTGATGGACCCACACAGTCTTGTTTTTTTAATCTCAGTGATACTGAGATGATTCATGCAGCGAGTCATCAAATTATAGTATGTAATGAGTCATGACTCCAGCATGTACAACTGGAGGGAAGCAGGAAGTAGTCACTTAGACAACTGTAATTCAGATTTATTCATTATTCCAGATAGAATTAGACTTTTTCTCTTTTTTTTAATGAAGCTAATATTCACAAATGGCTTTCCACTCCTGTTTTCCTTTTCATAGTCCCAAGACCCAGCCTGGTCTGAGGTGAGAAGGTCCAAGGCAAGTCTCCAGTCCAACGTCTCTGTTTGAGAAAAACCAGCGGTGCAGAACCAAGTAGCATAAGACGAGATGAATGAATTTGTTTGCCTGGAAAGGTGAGCTGCTGGAGGCGCTCAATAATTCAGTGTTTGTAACAGACGGTGCATCAGTGGGTGAACACGCGCGGCCATGGCTGATTGATAGCCCCTGCCAAAACAAAAAACTGAACCCCATTATTCATATAGTAATAGGATCTGTGGAAACTCTGCAGCCTGTTGTCTCTGTTTTCTCACCTGTAATAATTTGGCGCTGCATGCTACAACTATGAATTTCTGACCTTGGGTTATGTGCTTCTGTTGATGCTTGACTTTGCAAACACTGATGGTTTCAAGACTTTTATTTGACATTTGACTTCGAAACAGCCACAAACAGTGCTCCCCTATTCATCCATTATGTATGGGTGCGTAACTGAGGATGCCAATTTGACTTCAAGGCTTATTAAACGTACACCTGATAATGCCTGTTATAAAGGACGGGGCAGCTATCACACTAGAGGAACCCTGGCTCACCTGTCAGGGGGACCCAGCTATTGTTGGAAGTGTTTGTGAACACAAGAGCCCGAAGCATGTTAAACCCCTTTGAGTTTGTGAGCAGATAAATGCTTCAGGTAATCTTACTGAGGGAATAATGTAAAATATGGCTGCTGTGGTGGTATGCATATGATGGCTATGTCTCCAGATCACATAATCAGAGATATAAGAAGATATTTTGTTATGACTCACAGACATGTTGGCATATTTTCTGCCAGAGTAATAATCCTAACTTGATTGCAGTGGTTGCACTCTTACCCTTTCTCCCCTTTTTATTGCTTTAACAGAGAGGAAGAGAGCAAAAAGCAAACACACACCCTGAAAACACGCGCATACACTACACACACACACACATTCACAAAGGCATATCTCATTACCATCCTCCTGATAGTGCAGCCAGTGGGTGTTGCAAGAGGAGGAGGGAAGGAGAGCAAGACAGTGAGCTTCAGAGAGAGAGGGAGAGAGGACGAGGACAGAGAGCTAGAGGCAGCGTTATAGAGAGAGAACACGAAACATTCAGCAAGATAACAGGAGATACGCATGGGAACAGCAGCTCACTGGAAAAGCAGAGGCAGAGATATAGAGACAGAGTAGGGGGCCGGTGTATAAGACATAGGTTTCACAGCCTGAAGGTGTGTGTGTGTGTGTGTGATAGAGCTCAGTGTGTTTCCACGGTTCTCCTGAGGCCGTGGCAGCCATGGCGTCAGAGCCAAACACCCAGTCCAGGGTGATGTTCCAGGCAACGGACAAAACAGAAGAGCCAGCGCACCGCAAGTTGGGCAAGCTGACGGTCAAATACAACCGCAAGGACCTGCAGAGGAGGCTGGATATAGAGGAGTGGATCGACGGACAGCTGCACCTGCTGTTTGACTGTGAGGTAGGCAAGGACTAGCTCACACAGCCACATACTCAGATGTACACTGGGTGTCTGAGGAGGTGAGGAAGAGGTGCAAGAGAGGCACTGTAACCGCTCATAGGTGTCCATGGCAAGCGATACATCATGCATGAGGGATTGGAGCGACCAAACAGAGGAGTGGGTGGGAGGCAAGTAGCTGTGCTTAATGGCTGCAGTTTTTGGCACTCCAGCCCTCATGTGTCATCAACCTGACTGCAGTATCAGCTGTGTGGTGCTCTGTTGTTCTGATAAGATTATTATTTTAATGTGAGAGAGCATGTTGCAACCCTGACAACACAACACCCACACCAGTTTCAATGTCTGGCCACACTGAAGCATCTAGATGATGGATTGGAGTGAAGCTGAATAGCTGTGATTCCAGGATCAGTAAAACCAGAAGAAAGCAATATTGAAGAGGGAAAGAGCTGTATCCCAGTGACTGTGTGATAGAGTAATAAAGTGGCAGATAAAGTAATAAAAATGAAAGACATGTTTAGGCTTAAATGCACTTTATTTTTATTGTTATAGTGGCATTCAGGACATTATGTCATGCATTGTTGTTTTTTGTGTTCTGTCTCTGCAGACACATTTGTGTCACTCAATTATTATCAATGATTGACTTTTATTATAGCACAGCACTTGAACAATAGACAAAAAGTAGTGAGAATAATCATACACGTGTATACATATACATATACTTATATTGTTATTATAGCACATTTCTGAAAATAAGGGCAATGGATGGAAATGTGCACTCATCATTTCTATAATGAGCTTAATTAAAGGCCTCATTGCATAGATGGTTATGTTAGATATGTGCGAGGGAGTACAGTGAGACATGAGTCAGCTCATACACAGCAACCCCCACAACTCCACTCCTGCATGTTGGGATACAATCCAGTTAAGTCAAAAGGCCCCATATTGATTCACTTGGCATTCGCTGAGGGGAAACCATGGCAACAGATGTCTCGTCACCCACACGAGGCAGCGTGGCACACGGTGGAATTGGGGGTGTCTGTTTAGGAGCAGGGGCTTCCTAATGACGATGCAGATCAGATGACAACAGCTCCACCTCCTTTTCATGCTGGAAAGGCAGAGACAAAGTGTTTCTCATTGAAATCCATTCCAGCCCCTCAGCTGTAGAGGCCCTGGAGCAACCTTACTGTCTGGCATCCACTTTCACTGCCAAGGAGCCCTTTGAATATGGTATACAATATACTGATTCAGCGGAACATGAGTGTATATATATCCATCTCAATAGCTAACATGGACAATCTTTGGAGCATATGCAGTGATAAATAACTCATATCTCTTTTGTCATTTTTATCTGGACCTGGTGATAGTCAGGCTAACTCTTTTTTTTTATGTTGTGCAAGAATGTTTCGGATCACAATGCTTTTTTAATGAGCTTTATTCCATTTATACCCCAAGCCTTCTTCCCTGTGGTAATATATGGTAATATGCTTGTGAGGCAGAGGGTGGAATAAATCCCATTAGTGGAAACCGGGACATGCGGATAACAAAAACAGATCGGAAGTCTCTCCCTTTCTACTCTTTTGATCTTGTCCCAGAAACATACAATTATTTTGTGTTTGCAGGCTTTTATGTACTGTTGCTAACATAATCTAACATGAGTATCAATGTGCAGCACATGCACACTCAGATAGTGAATGTGCATTTTGCCCCAGATCACTGAAGCATGAGATCTTTGTACGACTGATAAGGTGAAGAAATACAGTCTGCACCCTTTCTATGAAATGACTTGATATTTGCGTTAAGGTCGCTTGTGTGGAATTAGGCATGACTTGTCCATGTGCTCTGGCCAGTGTAATGAATTTTGCATTGGCTCAGGGGAAGTATACTCTGTTGGTTCCCCGAGTCTTCCGCGTGGAAGCATTTACCATCAGTCCCCTGTGTCACCACCTGAATTATTTAGCCACATCTCTAATTCATACAAGTGCTGCCTCAGTCTGGAGTGGCCACCTTCTCAAAAGGTGTGAAGTTTGCAGAGAAGGTGGCCACTCCAGACCAAGGTAGATATCCTGGAAGCTGCCACAATTCGACCTGTGTGAGTAACCCAGAGGTCTTTTAGAATGAATCACTGAATGTTTTATTGAATTCTTAGAGGAATTTGCACCATAAACCTGCATTAGACTTGTTTCAAGCAGAGTAATCATGGTAATCTTTCATAAGTTTTAATTATCATTTATTATTATTTAACGGTTGTAGCCTTTTGTTTGTCCTTTTTAAACTGTGACATGACTCACAGTGTAGAGTTAATGAATATTTTTGATCAGTGGGCAGCTTGTGGAAATGCCAGGAAATGGCAAGGGTCTGATAAGTTCAACACAGAACTGGCATGTTGTAGAAAGCTACACTTCCTGGGCATGGTTTCCTTTACATCAGAATAGCAAACACAGTGTGGGTCACAGTCACAGAGCCACACTGTACTCAGTGGTGATGCTTTGTTGTTTTTCAGATTTTTTCTAAGATCATGCGTCAATGAATATTATTACTTAAAGCCTACATATAACTTACAGAAACTAGCTGCCAACAAAAACATTGAAAGGAATAGCTCCAAGTTTTTAGAAACGTGGTTGTTACCTCATTGGCTGACAAAGATGGAAAAAAAAAATCCACCACTCTCATATCTCTTAGTTCAAACTGACGCTACATCCAGTTGCTATGCTCAGCTTGGCTTAGCATGCATATGAAAAGCAGGGAGAAAATGCTACCTTAACCAGCTACTAGCCTTATTATTAGTATTACTAGTAGCTTCATAGTTTGTGTACAGAGACACGAATGGTTTCTCAGCTAACACTCATCAACACAGCAAAACAGGGTATTCCAGCTTTAAATAGTGAAAGGCTACAAGTCTATCACATTGCAAACAATATAGGGCCAATATCTAAGTTGTAAGAGCGGTAAACTGAGTGACCAAATTAACTACCAACATGGCACAACAGTGCCACCAAAATGAAAAGTCATATTATGACCCAAATGGGTGGAGCAAGTTCTGCAGACTTCATGATAATCTGTACATTATAATTTAAAAGGCGTTATGTGCTATGGGCTCCACAGTCGGTCTGGTTCCTGGTCTGAGAATCTTAATTGCAGTAAGAAAGTATTTGGAGACCTGCCTGATAAACTTTTGGACAACTGGACACTTTGTCCTTCACAGAGAACATTGGTAACACTTGGGATCTATGGATATCAAGCTTCAACTTCAAGGAAAGTCTTTCCCCTCAGCTTTCAGTAGGCTCTACAAAGTTCAAAGGGCAGTTTAAGCCTGGGGGTTACCCTCAACAATGGGTCAGGGTTCACCAAAATCATTAGAAAATTAATTGGGGCATGAGTATCAACATTCATTTCACAACAGGCATTGCTGACTGATCAGTAAAGCTCTACTATAAACAAACTAAATGTTTGCCACAGTCAAACACCACTCCAGCAGTGCAACATGACAAAGGACCTTCAGAAAAAATGAATGAGTAAAAAAAAAAACAGGAGGAAGTCCTAACAGGGAAAAATCAGGGAAAATCAGGATAAAGATGAAACATTTCTGATTCTGAAATATAAATTCCAGTGGAGGTTATTCTATCTTATCTTAACAAAATTCAGCTGCTTATTTCAACTGCATGTGCTGCGGTCGAAAGCAGAAATCCTCAGAGAACCACTTTGATATTCATGAATTCCAATATTAGTGCCAGCGTTCATCTCAGCTTCAGTCTGTTGCTTTTAACTTCAAAAAGTGCTGCTGAGACATTTCTGCCCAGAGGCCTCATTAAAATGCTGTTTCCCTCTGACAATGAAGCAACTCTCAACAAGCTGAAAACTGTGACCACGTTCAATATGAAACACTGAAAAGTCACTGTCGGGGTCGCGTCACATTTCTTCATGATGAATACACATGTCCGACCCAGCTCAGTGAAAATGTCTCTCATTGATATTCAGTGGTGCTCTGCGTGGTCCTGCAGCCGCAGGGCAGACGGCTGAGAAGGTTCAAGAGCAGTCTGAATAAAGGAGTCCATCCACTTTTTTAATCTGCACAATGTATCTATGAGGTTTCATTGTCACAGTCAGTCCTTACTGCTGGACATAGAGTGCTGTACAATCAGTGCAGCATAGATAAATGAGGTAATAACTATAGATAAGCCTAAGCTAAGTAACCAACACCACAACAATTCAGCAGTTATTTACATTTACATTAGCTATTAGTATTTACACTGGAGTACCAACAAGGGAAAGAGTCGACACTGCAAATGTCTGCACTTGTCACAGCAGAGGTGACAGCAAAAAATTAAAATAACTACTTAAATTCTTAACTTGGCGTTGAGTTTTTGCCGTGAAGTGTAAATGGCAAGATAAAGCTGCATGTTCAGAAAAGAAAAAAAGAGGAAAGATTTTGTGCTGGATCATGACCACGAAACAGCCTAACACATTAGAGCTGGTAAAGCAAAGCCCATACTCTCACAGAAATGTACAGCATGGACCAAAAAAAAACAAAAAAAAAAAACAAGTTCAGCCCTGTGTGCATCCTGCAGACATCAGCACAATCACATGGGGTCCAAACTGGCAGCATGTATCAGTTAGAGAGGGCACAGGGGACTCTGAAGGTGGGCCCATCTATTCCGCCACTCAGCACTTCCACATTGATTAGCTCTCTCCTCATCCAGAAAGCTGTACGAGCCCCATCCTCACCAGCCATGAAAAACTCCCCAACCGGAAAATATTCCTCTTAAGAAAGAGGCCCCACTTGTCAAAAATGAGTCCACACCTGCTGACTCCAGATATCTTAGTGTTCAGGGTCCTTCCAGTGAGCACTCCCCATTCCCTCGGAAAATGTAGTTGAGTGTGGATAAAAGCTTTGAGATATGAACTGATTACTTTGCAATATTTGCTCTTTATAGCTTGAAACTCTGTGCCCTGTTTTTTTTTTTTTGTTTTTTTTTTTTCAATCTTAACTCAACATTACACAATCTTCTACAAAACACACAGTTCACTAAATTACACTGAATGCTGCTTGTGGTTTGTGTCTTCTTTCAGTGTAGGGTAATGTATCCCTTAGAAAAAAGTTGAATAGGAAATACACTATCATAATGTCTGAGCGAAATGCCAGCAGGGTTAACCATCCATGAAATCTGATGGTGCCATGTGGCAAGTATGACCCCCTGGAGCCCTTTTGCCTTCATGCCTCAGTGCTCTTCAGCTTTCCTCACATGCGCAGCACATCATCAATCACGTCATTGTTATGAGTAATTATTTGGGAAGAAAAACAGTATTTATCCTAACTTGTACATCACAGTTAACACAGCTAACAGAGGTGATAAAAGTACATGTGGATGTCTCTTTAAAATCTGACAATCCATTGGCTTATATACCCCTGTACAGCTGTGAGGTCCTTGCCATGTTGCATCACATCTTTCGCCCTTTCTTTTCTCTCTGAATGACTCTGCTCACTGGTGTGACAAGAAGCCCACATTATAAACGCTCGCAAGAGCTATGGAGAGATATCCATAAGCAATATAGTAATGAAGGAACTTTTTATTTCTCTCTGCTTTTACAGGAGGAAGAGATTCCAGAGTTAGAGATCGACATAGATGAGCTCCTGGAGCTGACGGACGAGGGGCAGAGAAGCCGACTGCACGTAAGATTGTTCAGATGAACTCCTACTCATTATTATATCACAGAACTGGTCTCCAAAAGCGTAGCTCTGCAAACACATGGCAACGTTGGGGCCCAGGATTCCAGCATTCAGGCCAGAGAAGTTAAACATTTTAACACCTGGGTACATATCTGGCTGTTTGCTATGTGGGGTAATAACTTAACAACAAGCTCTTGACCCTTTCTGGAAACTGATGTTGCAATGTTTGCAGTGAAAAAGCAACGTCCTGTGTTGTAAGTGAGCCTGTCTCTGTTTGTTTCCTTTGTTAGGAGCTGCTGCAGGAATGTGGGAAGCCAAAAGAGGTGAGGAAAAAAAATCCCATTGCTTATGTATAACTACACACTAGCATCTGATGATTTCAATATTCAACAGAGGAAAATATAATTAGCCGTTACTGTCGTCTGGTTTGTAAGACTCACACACAGATTTGACCATCTTTCCCCACAGGACTTTATCAACGGGCTGCTCTACAGGATAAAGGGTCTACGCAAAATGTCAGGTCCCTTGAAGAAATAATTATAGGTCAAATAAAGAATTGAGACAAAGTGGAGCCTCTTATCTTCCCACCAGTTAACTGTTTGGATGCCTGTATGTGCAGCTCAGATGTCTGTGGGACTCTCTTCCTGGGTCAGCATCAGTCTAACACCAGAGCAGTTTTAAATGGATTTTTTATTATCATTTCTGCTTTAATTTATGGACTGCTATAACATTGTGTCTCATACATCAACATACCAATACTGCACATGAGATAAAAACTGTATTGACTATTACTCAGATGGACTGTTTTTTTTTTTTTTTGGTGCAAGACTGTACATTTTCAGTTGCCTATTTATGTACATAAATATTTTTGTTCTGATATAACAAGTGTTGTATGTCAAAATAAAATGGAACATTTTCAAGACAAGGCTGTTGATGAATTATCAAGCCGCTCTAAATGTCAACCTGGTGACTGACCTGCATTTATCATCACAAATTATTCATTACACATACACAAATAAATGTTGAGCATCACACCCAGCTGTCTGTAGTACCAACCACAGAGTGCTGTTACCACAATTTCCCTTTATAACTGCTCTGAAAGATTTGTTTCTAAAGAATGATCACATCCTGCAGTCCAGAGACTTAACTGGAGCACAGTTCCCACTATATCAATCCCAGAATACACGGCTCCATTTTCTGGCATCAATTTTTCAACAGAGTGATGGAAACAAAGAAGACGTTGACATGTCAAGTCTAGGAGTAAACACAGTGAAATCAGCAGCAGGAAGGTCCATTAAGTATGCATCCATTATCCTCATCCATTTCCTGTCTGTGGTGCGTGTATGACATGGCCAGAAAAGGCAAACACAGCAACTGCCCCCATACAGCCCTTAATGGAGCAAGCCCCCGGAGGAGAGTGTAATTATGGTTTCTCCTCAGTTAGCTAGATGGTAATGCACACTGATGAAACTGCACTCTGGCCCTCTCTGTCATACAGAGGGTCTTTTGGCCGAGGGCTCCATTATAGTAATTTGCTTGGTTCGCCCCGCTTCCACTCTTGAGTCTCTACCACAGAGGCCATCCATGCTGTAACACTACGCTGCCAGACTGAGACATTTTTGTCAAGTAATAACAACTTTGATCAAAAAACAGAAAAGGCTTTAGTGTTAAAAATAAAACGAGAAGATAAGCCACGTTCTAAAAAGACGTGACATGGCGCCCAACACTTTTGCTTACTTTATAATTAAATTACACACAAGGACAAGAAAGGCAATGCTCATGTCAGACTCACAGCCAAACATAGATTACAAGAGTGACTGCAGTGCCTGCCAAAAGAAACAAAGCCCTCACTAATCCTTTTATACTGACTCCTCTATGCTTCTTCGGTCCAGAGCTGACAGTAGTCTGGGACTGTGCATCATCCCAGATGAGCTCATGATGTGTCTGCCTTCTCTACGTCTTGTCAATTAAAAAAAAAAAATAGAACAGAAAAATCAAATCAAACGGTGAGAAGTGCAAAGTGACTCTAAGATGAGCCTTTGTTGCCTTCAGGAAGTAGGACGTGTCACATGGACAAAAAAAATTCAAGCTTCTTATTGGATTGGACACTTTAAAACTTGTTTGCTGCTGTACAGTTTTGCTGAAACACAATCTTCACTTAACTCTATTTTTATACATTGCACACAAAAAATATACATATATATACCGTATATACTGTATTGCATTTGCATTAAAGTCTGTATCTAGGCTGTGCTTACTTATTGTTTCTGTGTTTATTCTGTTCATCTAGATCAGTGTTTCCAGTTACAGATGGAAGATGCTGCTCCTCCTCAGGTCTACATAGACACATATTTACATCCACTTTGTACAGACAGGATATCATAAGTTAGAGGTTGAATTAGGAGTTCTGCATTGCTTTAGATAGTAGGTGGTGTTTAAAACTCCTGACACAGCTTTTAGACAATAATAATGATAATAAGTCACTTAAGGCTAAAGCACAAGTCTAAGGGTGATGACTGACAAGAGGCTGATAAGACAAATCCCTACAGCAAAGCCTAGCTATCATGATTTCCTCTTCTTCTTTGGTGCAGTGTAGTTAGCGGTGCGATGCTCCATCCTGTCATATTTATCATGGCCTTCCCTGGGGAGATAATGGAGTGTGGATTGATAATTCATCACACTAAATACTTGATATTCATGCTGCTGAACAGTATGGCAGCATCCTGCCTACAATGTATCTGGGTCATGGTACACATTCCAAATCACAGGCGTCTTTTTCTTTGGCATCAGAGTTAAGATTTCCATGCAAAGCTGAGAGAAAGAAAAGCAACAGAATTCGGATTGTGCTTATGATAATGAAGGTGTTATAGTTTTACCTGAAGCAGCGGTTACAGAAGAGGTCTCCATCACAGGTGTGGCAGCGAAGCGTGGCGTCTTGGTTACAGATGCAGCACCATGGAAGTTCATCTTCATCACTGTCTGACAGCTGATGAGCCACAGCAGCAGGTGAAATCCTACTCTTAGGCGCCGGTGCCTGTTTCTTTCAAACACATCATACCATCAACAGATTAAATTTTATTCCCTCTGACAGTTTGAAAAATTTATGAGTTTGCATTTTGGTTGCTTGTTTGTTTTTTGGTACCGATTTCTTTGAAGATTTTTTCTTCTCCGTGTTCCTCGGTCCACTCTGTTCTAAAGGTATATTGTAGCCACTGGCCTCATCCAGTGCAGCTTCTTCTGAGAGCTGGAGCCAAGATCAGAAAAAGAAATATTTCAAAACATGTCTGCAGTTTACATTAACAAATAATTACAGTGGCAAAATAGCAGCCCCTTGTGGTTGTCCTGAGTGGTCTGAGCTGACTCTCCATGACCTTTCAGGATGTGATATGTACACTCACTACCATCTACATCACAATATACAGTTTGTTTTAGTTTTCCCCAGACCTGTTTCAAGACTCTCCTCACTGCCTCCTCCTCAGTCTCCTCATCACTGTCTGGATGTTGGAAGTCCTCCATAGTAACTAAAAAGAAAAAGAAAAAACAATGACACACTAGCAGATCTATATTCCTCAACAGATCTTTTCATGTCTATTATCATATATCCGATACTGTGGTGTAAAGCTGTGGACAACAAATAAGATAAAGATAAAGTGGTTTGTTCGTCATATGAACCTTTGTCTGGATCCTGCCCCTTCAGCTGGGCCATCCTCTTGGCCATGTGGAGGATCTGGTCCTGGGAATGCCGCTCCCTCCTCAGTTCCTCCATGGCCTCCTCCAGCAGACAGGCCTTCTCAAGCTCCAGCTGCTTGACCGCATCCTGGTTCTCCTCCAGATTCTCATCCAGTATTCCTCCCATGCCTTTGTTAAGATCGTTCATACGACCATTGGCATCTGCTGGTAAAATATTAGGTTTTATCATATCGGGGGATCAACACAGAAGTGGAATGAGGTGAGATTTTATGGCATGACTGCAGTAATGGAATCTGATATATTCTGCAAGATTGTCAGTCATCGCTCTGGCTCACTGTATGATAAACTGATAAATGAATGTGTGAGAGAAGTAAGATCTTACTGCATTCAGGATTTGATTGCTGCTCATCAATGGCAACTTCCTCCGTCATCTGACTGAGCAGATCATTGGCTTGTTCAGTCTGAGTCCTGTTATCTGGAGGCTTGTGCACCTGTACAGATGAGCACACAATTACACATACTGCACTGGTAAGCAATTATCGCCAAGTCTTTACCATCCTGTCCCTTCTAAACAATGTCAGATATTTCACACTGTCACTGCGCTGTAATATATGGCCTAAGGAGTTGGGGTTTAGCTCACAGCTGGAGGAGCTGAGATGGTGGAGGCAGACCCCGCAGAGCTGCCAGACGGTCCTCCATCTCCTCTGAAGAAGGCACTGGCTGGCTGGGAGCTTTCAGTGCAGCAAGGCGAGACTCAAGCTCTTTCTCAGAAGGGATAGACTCTGAGGAAGAGGTAAACAGCTTACAATGACTTTTGACAAGAGAAAAGATGGTATTACTCTAGCTGCTGCATTACATTGAAGCAGCAGTCGTTAAAAATCTAATGTCATTACTGGGTGTTGTCTCCTCTTTGAGTTTTTGAAGTCTTTCAGCAATAGCTTGATCTTCTTTACTCAAGCCTTTGACAGGTAGATGGCCCGCTCTGCTATTTTTGCTCCCTCCGTGTGCAATAGGCTGCGATGAATGTCCCTGCTGTTTGGCCTCAAGCGCAGCAACCCGTCTATGGGAGAGACATGAAGTTGAGATGTAATACAACTGTTACCTTTCAAATTTCATCATTAAAATAAATGTTATATAGCATCTCACTTTTTGTAATTTTCAGGAGGAGACCATCTTCCAGCACTGTTTTGCGACACCCCACTACAAGTGAAAAGACAAATACATGTAAGAGGCCTTCAGGCTCATCAGATGATGATCACGTTTATTCTTTGGTTCTTTTCTGGTTTGACTTTTACCTTGTCAAATTGCCATGGCACTGTTTGCACACCTTCTGTTGTTGGGAGGTGCCACAGCGAGGCACCACAGCACTGAAAGTCAAACAGCTGGAGCAGAAGGAGCGGCCGCAGTTCTTACAGCCCAGCTGTGGAAAACACACAACGACAGAAATTATACCGTTCACGTACATCTCCGTGATTATTCTGAGCCAGCCAGACCTTACCTCCTTCTTGAAGAGGCTAAACTTTGATGCACAACAAAAACAACGGTTGTCCATTCCGACACGTGCGGACTCATGTGACAGGTTATTATAATCCGGCTGTTATTGCGATTCCAGGTAAATACTGTGGGGAAAAAAGACTCTATGAAAATATAACTTGGTAGCTAACAGCCTGTTTACAACCTTCCAGCGTTGTGGCGAATGAATACGGAACTATTCCGGAAGTTACAACGTTACGTCGATATACGACTTCCTGTTTCTGTTCCTCCAATCAGCTTCCAAATGTTCTCGCGGTCGCCATTCAAAACACAGACCGACCTTTCCACAAGGATCCCTGCTACAGCTTTGCAGTTGTAATATACTCCAGAGAAAGGGCGAAGGAGGCTGTTACGCGGTATGAAAAACACCATTTGTAGAGAAGCGGTTCTATATGTATATGTAAGGTACAGTTCGACAATAATGAGAGCGTCGCTGAAACGGATCGAGCTAAATGAATGTTAGCTAGCTGGTGTGTTAGCTTCTACCCGTCATGCCTTCAGTATCGGTACTAACTCTGTTCAGCCTCTGTTGTTTGACTTCAACTACAACAAGCACCATTTCTTCTCTGTGCTACAAACTATGACACAAAGGACTGTAACATTGTGTAATTTGCGGTTTGAACTGCTCCTGACCTGTGTAGGTGTTTGTTATTACGACTCCTCACGCTACAAACAAACATGTAACACAAACATGTAACACTCATCTTATTGAGTGTCATTACTCTTAATCTGTCCAGTTTACACAGTCAAGCACTAAACCAGGAGGGTATCAGCAGCTATTATCATTATTAATGTCGAGCAGATTATAATGGTAGGGGAATTATTACACATGACAGTCAATGATATTATTATATTAAAACATTTTAATATAAAGCATAGTTATTTTTATACATAAAGCTTAGTTGCAACTTTCTCTCTGAATAGTTCTTTAAGCTTTCTAAAGGGAGGCTACATCAAAGGCTTTAGGCATCCAATGGAAAACTATTTAGTCCTGTAACCATAACGTAAGTTCAATATTAATTACTCTGTGTTATTAATACTACTGTTATTATTGTTTATTTGTGTATTGTCCATTAGTTGTTTGTACAGTCAAATGTCAGAAAACTGTTTGAAAAAGATGAAGTAAAAACTCACTTTCACATATTTATGTCTTGTTTTATCCAATAGACTGTATATAAAAAATCAACACTCAAAATCCAAATCTCCATGCTCCAGAAGCATGAACCAGAGAATAGTAGGGGTTAGTGTCCCTGGTAAATCACTTCAATGATTATCAGAATGGGATTTCACAGGAAATTTGCCCTCTGTGAAAATGACCTCCACTGAGTAGATCATTAGTACAGACAGGAGCAAGTGCATAAGGAAAATTTGAAACTATAATATTAACTCATTTGGTGACTGACAAACTGTTGTGTCTCTGTTTGTAGGCATCTCTTTGTTTAATTTCCACAATGGCAGAGGGAGGAGATGTGGAATGGGAGCTGAGCAAAGAAAACATTCAGCCGCTGCGGCGCGGCAGAGACATATCAGTCTTACACCAAGCACTCAGTCAACAACAGGATGGAGTCAGCTCTGCCATCAACCAACAGAGACAGTATGGATGAGCTTTAATACATATCTTCTGAAATGATGATGTTAATTTCTAATGGACAAACTCTCCCAGCAGGTTTCACACAATGATAGGGGTTTGTTGGTTTTTGCTTTTCCAGGGCTTTTGAGTGTGAGCTGCGAATGTACGAAGGAGATGATCCACTTGATGTTTGGGATCGGTAAGTGATATGTGCAAACACTAAAGTGTAGTCATACATGTTGCTCTTTAATCTCAGAGGTTTTATATTTATGGATCTGTCTACCACAGGTATGTAAAGTGGACAGAGCAAACCTTCCCACAGGGGGGAAAGGAGAGCAACCTCACCACTCTGTTGGAACAGGTCACAACCAGATTCACAGAAGAAAAGAAATATCACAATGACCCTCGCTATATTGACCTCTGGATTAAATTTGTATGTGTTGTATTTTATCTCTGACTAATTTTGCAGCTTTGAAAAATGACTCCATCAGCCATAACTGACATACATATGCATTTTGTGTCAACAGGCAGAGACCGGCACGGAGCCCTTGGACATTTACAGATATATGCAAACTCAGGGAATAGGAGTGACACAGGCATCCTTGTACATCGCTTGGTCTGAGGAGTATGAAAATCAAGGCAACTTTCGCAAAGCAGACCTGGTCTGCCAGGAGGGATTCAAGAAACTTGCTGAGCCGCATGATAAGCTCCTGCAGTTTCATAAGTATGAATCAATACACAACAGTATGAGCTGAATAAAAATCTAATATAGATCTAAATAAGATCTAATAGAGATAGAAAGCAGTTTATTTCCCTGGTTTCAACATAATCATAATCACAGTTTTCTGTGGTGTTACTCATAGGGCTCTGCAGGCACGTGTGGCCCGGCAGGTGATGATGAATGTCGAGGAGGAGGATAGTGATGAAGAGCCCAAACAGCCTGAGAGAATTTCCCTGGTCGACCTCAAACATAGAGGGAAGAAAAAAGCTGTTGCCCCTGTCAACAGAACCGGGCCTGCAATTAAAAGTAAGCACACATCTATTTTCACATGTTGTGAAGGCTGATGTAAAATGTTCCAGCACTTTTAATAAACAGCATTATTGTTAGAAACAAATGTTTCATGTGAATGTTTAATGGCTTTTTGGACAGGTATTTCTGGAGGCTTACAGTCACGTGGTGCCCCTGTTCTCGGTAATGCTTCAAACAGTCGGCTGGTGATCTTTGATGAAAGCAAGGCTCAAAGTGCTGGTCCATCAGAGCCCAGACTGGAGCCTTGGATGGCTCCTCCCACTTCTAGAGCAAAGGAGAATGAGCAGAGAACAGAGAAATGGTGTGATGTCAAGGTATGACACAATCAGGTGTTACATAATGTCATATAAATGCAAAAACAAAAAGCCCTGTCAGTTTAATACAGGTATGTTTTGTGCATCATAGGTACCCCAGAAGTCCAAGTTTGGGCATACTGTTATGGCTCCACCACCTCCCAAACCTACCTTCCAGCCATTTGTGGAGGAGTCAGACCAGCCTCCAACAATGTGCGTGATAAGACTCTACTATCTGTTTTTTTGTATCTTCTGTTTGTACCTCACACACTCAGGTTGATGATAATGAGTAACATTTTCTGACAATTCCTGAAACTGAAATAAGTGTTCAGACAAAGAAGTCTATACCAGTTATTGAATTATGGTTGTGTAACATTTATTTTTAGAATAGGCCCCTTGATTAGATCAAACAGTTAACTGAACAAAAATGAACAGATTAGATGTACGTTGAGGTGGTTCTCGTTTCTTCTCTTCCTCAGGACACCATGTAAGATCAACCCAGCGGTGAACACGGTTTTATCAGCGCGTAAGCCATGCAGAGAAGAAACTCCTCTAAAGAGACTACAGGAGCACCGTCAGCAGCAGAAGGATGCAGAGGCAGGGAAGCCACAGGAACAGAGCATGTACTGTAAAGAGCTGCTGCTCAGCGGCGCCTCTGAATTCTGCTTTGAGGAACTGCGAGCTGAACGCTACTTCAAAAAGATGGCACAGGAGTCACAGGAGGTCACAGGTCAAAAGGATCAAGCTAGTGCCACTGCTGAAAACTGATACATCTAACAACGTTTTGATCATTATCTTTTTTTTATAGATTGTCACCTTGAATTTTGATATTGTGTATGTTATTTTGTAAATATTTTTGTTTACACAGACCTATTTGCTCAGAAAGGTCAAAGGACAGAAGGCCTGAGATTTGTAGAAACCCATTTGACTGAAGACACACTATTGTAGCTGTGTTGGGTTTATTAAAAACACAACATCAGGACCAAATACTGGGGACATCTGTACACTCTAATGCAATCCAGTACAAAACACCATAACACCCTAACTGCTGCAACAGAGCTCACTGTAGGTTAGAATACACATCTACCTAACTTTAATCAATAATATCAGCTTAGTAGTACATAATGGTCAATGTAAAGTTATTATATGGTTATGTGTCCACCACTAATATATACTAAACACATGTGGTCACCCCAGCTCTGGTCTCTAGAAATCCTACCCACAGTTATTCCTAAATCCACTCTCAGCCATTTCATTTCTCTCAGCTGCCTTGTTGTTAAGTGCTTTTTATGCATGTTGTTGTCTTTATGTTGTTTTGTTGAGCAAATTTACACCACAGTTGGAAACAAGGCTTCAGTGAGGTGATTCAGCTGAGTGAAACATTCCCTGTTGGCCATGTGTCACTGATGTTCAATAAACTTGTTAATTGTCTGCCAGATGACTTGTGCAGTTGTGATTTTTTTTAGATGGGGGATTGTGGTAATGCACTGTCAGCAGGGGGCATGCAAGGGACAGCAAGGATTGTATTCCCGGTAATGTCAGTTGGATTACTAATGGGGTGCAACAAATTAGTGCAGAGTGTAATCTGTTGCTGCAGTTTAAAGAGCCAAAAGTGAAAGTAAACTGCATTGAAATAGTCATAAATGGCATTATCACTGCTGCTTATTCTAATGAAGTGGCTTCATTTCGCTATGATACTGCAGGGGACTCTTGAACCTTTTCAGAAATCCCAACATTTTGCAGGCACCAGACTTTCATAAAACTATCTTCTCTTCAGCTGGACAAATGTTAATGATTGTCCAGGAGAGGTTACCCAGAAGCTTGCTGACTAAAGTGCTGTGAGTAAACCTAATGTACTGTGATGATGGGATCCACTTCACACGGCAGACTTTGATGAATGGCTGGAAGATAGGTGCTTAGCTCATTAGCAAGTGAAATCCACCCTTTGCAGTTGTGGGCAGAACAGGCCGCGGATCTCCCCAAGAGGCCACTATCCTGACGTACTTCAGCTCAGACTGCTGCTCGCTTTTACATGGACGTGTAGCACTGGAGGAACAGACTTTAATCTCATACTGGAAATATGACACTGTCAGCCAAGATCCTCTCAACTGGTGAGTTCCCAAAACTGTCTACTTTAAATTTTGGCTTAGCACTTCCAGCAGCTGAAATTCAGTGATAAATGATAGGCAACGTGATGCACTCCCACCATAATAACACAGCATAACCACATCATAATGCATCCTCTATAGCTCGCTATTTGGCAGGACTTATTAAAAGCTCATCCCATGAAAGCAAGCAGCCAGTGACTCTGATAGCGCTTCAGACAGAAAATCCATAGCTCTCTCCTACTGCAGCAGAGAGATGGTACAAGCAGGCTACCTCTCCTTAATGTGCTTTAGACAGGCCCTCAGAGAAGAGCTTTTGTCCAGCGCTGTTAGTCTGATAGACAGGAACACTCAGCCTCTATATGGGCCGTGTTTTACAGTCAGAGCTCTTAACCTATTTGCACGGCTTGTATTTACATGCACCAGTTAACAGAAAGTTCTCAGCCCAGGGTTCCACTTCACATACGAGACAAGGAGAAATTTTGTTCATTTTGTGGACTGAACTCGGCTTGGCCGGGCAAAAGTGCAGCAGCAGATCAAGGGTCTGACTTGTATTGTCAGAATGTTGTCATTATTGTGCAGGCCATTACTGTCAGGAGAAGAAACTAAAGAGGAGAAGGTATTCATGATACTAAATATTTCTGTAATCCACTTTTGTTTACATCATATCTTTCAAAGTGACATTATATTTCTGATTTATTAAGTACTTATTCTGACTTGGTGGGTCATTATCATTGTCATTATTTAGAAATAACTACAATGATAACATTTGGAGAAGTTTGACGAAGTATATCACATGTTACTTAGGTTTTGATCATTTTAATTTCCATTTTATAAAATAAAATTTTGTCTTACAGTACATCTCACAGTTTTGTCTGATAATGTGTTAATTTAGTACAGTTCTTGAAGTCAAAATTGTAACGTTTTGTTTCCATTTTTTATTTTTTGTTTCCATGGTTACAGACTCCCTGCATGTTGTATTTCTTTTAGCTTCTCTGAGCAGCTGCGGGCTTCCACATACAACACTAATGTCCAGCAAATGGGAGAATAACGCACGCTTTGTCATTTCTACTGTAGATGTCACACGCTACTGTTCTATTGAATTAAAATGGATCTGGAGGTCATCTGGAGATGACACTGGATTTTTAGTTTCATTTGCATCACCTTTGTAAGCTGAGCCCTAATAACTCCTGGTGAAATCCTCACAGATTCATCCTAAACAATAGAATGAATTGAAATGCAAATAATGAAGGAAGCTTGGCTTAATGTGACCTGTGGGCTTTCTTATTAATGACACTGATTTAAAACCTGTATTGTCATTGAAAGCCCTCTTTTTTTTACATTTCATTATTTATCCAATTGATGGGTTAAGTGTTTCCAGGAGTAAATTTAAATAAACCATGCTGGGTTAGCATGTCTCTCCACTGTAACACTTAAGAAACAAATAAAAACTGAATATTCGGGTCAATGTTGCAAGAGTATAGTGCACAAAATCAAGGTATTTTCTGTGTGTGCATTTGCTGAAACAAAAGTGGTGTTGGTCAGTGATGAATGCATTTGGCAGGTGTTTCATTTATTGACCTTTTGACCTGTCTGGCTCTCCTACAGACTGACCAAGCAGAGATAAGTGTTAGCATATAAACAGCTCAGCCCAGGATGACTGAGCAAACACGACCTGCGTTGTTATAACGATCATAATTTTGCATATGAAGAAACCACTTTCAAAACAGTTATATTGCGGTTTACGGCTCTGAACTCAAAAGAAAAAAATATTTCATACCAGGCACTTAAGTAAACCCACGCTAATAAATATCTGTGGCAATAATGCTGACAAGTAAGAATGAAAGAGAGGGTGGGGTCATGTCTGCTATACCCCCAACAGGCAAATCTGTCACTGATATGCAGACTGGGGTGAGTGGAGCCTGATGCACCTGAGTTTATTTGATGTGTAGGGAGGGAGATCATTATTTAAGCCTGTTATAGTGTCTCCCATATCAAAACACTGTTTATGACATGCGTGCCCCAAATCTGGCTCGCTCTGCAAGCAGTTACTGCATAACTTGACCCTAATACATTTTCCTGCTTTGTGTCTGGTCTTAGCTGCTGTATAAATTATTCAGGAAATGATTGTGGTGGAAAAGAGAAGGGAACGTTTCAGTCAAATAATGAGGATGCTGGACTGGGGCATCGTTGTGACTTCAGTTTCTTGCGCCTTCATCCCCAAAGATTTTTGGGTCATGGTGGTCTCAGAGGCGATTGTAAGGATGAGGATTGCACCCTCTACAGAAATAGTCCCATAATGCCTCTGCACTCCCTTCACGCAAACACACACACACACAAGGAAATAACTACCCCTCACGCCATCTGCCATCCCTGACCCTGTCATACCATGGGTAATACATTTGACTGAACAGCAGCACACTGAACATTGAATGCAGCACCCTCGTGTTCTCATGTCACTCACATCACATGTAAAGGAGACAGGGGGGGACAGGTGGAGGGAGGGTGGGGTTGTGGGTGGGGGTGGGTGAGTGAAAGGTATCCCAGGTGATGAGGTACAGGAGCTCTCCTTTCCATACAGTCACTGGAAACCAGCTTAAAACACTCTCCAGCACACACACACACACACACACACACACACACACACACACACATGCACATGCTGCTATCAATTCTTATGCAGCCCAATGAGAGAGTGGGAGGAGGCAGAGAAGGAGGGAAGTGATAAAGAGAGAGAGGTGGGAGGGAGGGAGAGAGAGAGAGAGAGAGAGTGTGTGTATATCTGTGTGTGTGTGTGAGGGAGAGAGAGGGAGAGAGAGCGACAGTGAGCCAGAGAAGGAGAGGGAGAGAGGGGGGGGGATGGAAGGAGCTGTATGGGGCCGTGATATTCTCTCCTTCTGGATGCTGCCTTTCCTCTTCATGGCTTTGTCCCTCCTTTGCACGGTCACCCTGTGTCCCCGGGACAGGCACCGGTACACAGACCAGCACTCAGCCACGGAGCAGGGGATGAATCAGCCCCAACAAAGAGCCTTTGAGATGGCAGTGTGTGCTTCTGCCTGGAGGGAGGAACGCATCAGGCTTTCCCAGGCAAGCGGCAGCCTGCAGTGTGCGCTTGCTTGAGAGCCAGCCCTCCTCGTCGTTGTGTGTATGTGTGAGCGAGGGAGCGTGTATGTCCGTGTGTGAGTGATGCGTGTGTGTGGATGTGAGTGAGCGGTGTATAATAGTGTATGTGAGTGTGTATGTGCGCACTCTCGCTTCCAATCCTTCCTGGAGGAGAGAGGCTCTCCTCTTCACTGGACGGCAAGGTAAGGGAGATGACTGATTATTATTTTCATTGTTTTTTTTCCATCTGCTAACAATGGTTTATCCCTCCGGAGCCCCATTTCCCCTATTTCCTCTTTCCACGGTGAGGACAGTGGGGTAAAGGGGGGTGGGGGAGTGAGGGAAAAGAGGCTTAACGTCATTGATAAAGAGCAGGCTCGACTGTAGCGTCGGTAGGCATCAGCTGTGGTGGAAAAAGAGAAGAAGGAGGTGGAGGAGAGGCTGTGAGCAGAACGCAGTGCAGCCAGGTGCTGATGTGGGGGTGAGAGGCAGGAAAAAAAGGGAAGACTCTGGAGGGGTTGCTGGATGTGTTCAGTGATGGACTGCATCTCTAAAGAGGAGCCTTCACCTTCTGCTCACCCCTCGTCCTCAAAATCCCCACATCCTCTTCCTCCCTCTGTCCCTGTCACCTCCATCCTCAACCTCTATTTCACAGAGGAGGGCTCTGTAATCACTGAGATGTTGTCTGTCTGGAGATGGATCACACTTGACATATACAGACTGTGCAACTACCACGGGTACAGAAGCTTCCTGTTTGTATATTCTAGTATCTGGGTGTGTGTGTGCGTGTGTCAGTGTGTGTACACTGAGTTCTCAGGTGATCCTTCTTGTTCTACTAGTGCATGAGTGCTGCTGCTGTGTATACATGCTTCAGGAGATGGATGCTGAGGGCAAACAGGCACATGAGAGCAGACCGGCGCGTGGCACATCTGTGTGACAACTTTTGCCTTCATCAGCAAACGTAATCATCTGAAAACCTGACCTGTTGTACAGGATGTTTCATTAGCGTGGGAGGAGATGTTTGAACTGTGGTTGACTGAGAAAGCTGGAGACATAAAGGACAAGGAGCCTGCTCTGTGTTGTAGAAAACAGGTCTGTGAGGTCTCTTCTATTTGATGCAAAATCTCCAGTGAAAATCAATGAAAGGAGAGGGAGTTTAAAGCAGTGCATAGATTTTAGTTTTAGCCCACTTGCAAATTTCACATTGTCCTAATCGCAACATTCTTGCACTTGCTACTGAAAACTACGTTCGAGCCATTTGTGTGACTCTGAGTTGTGGCTGCAGCTGGTGTTGTCCAGGTATCTAACATCAGCACAAAATGCATTCTCTGAATTAGTGTGTGATGATGATGTAACTCAGGCCCTGCGAGTCTTAAACTACCATGTGGTTGTGTCTCAGGTTACTCATTGATATTCAAGGAGGAGAAGGAGGAGGGAAAGGGTAGAGGAGGTGACAGAAAAGGACTCTTTGGTGCATCCGCACACACAAATACTCACACACACACACTCACAGCTGGACATCTGCTTCACTGAGGATGATCTGTAAAGTTGGGCGTCTTTTGAAGTTCAACACAAACTGGCAGCACAGACTCCAGCTCACGCACTGGGACACTGACAGGACAGAAAGTGATAGGCACCTCACTCTCTCTGTTTCACATACACACACACACACACACACACACACACATACAAACACACACACACACACCTGAACACAGCATGCAAGTGTAGGTGGTACATTGCTGTCTCGTGCCCCTGCTGCCTCCATGGCTGTTTTCAGGAATTCTCGTGTCATATTCATGTTCAGCCGAAGGAGGGGACAGCGTGCATTACCAGCTTAGCGTCGCCATCGGCCATGAGACGTCAAGCACTAAGGATTAAAACAGGCTCTGAGTCCAAATTAGGACAGCATGCTCTGTGTCCCCTGTTTGGATTGAAGCAGCACCCATGCTGGGTGACAAGGGAGGACGGCAGAGTTGGTGCAGATTGATACTGTAAAGGATCGGAGGTTAAAAATGGTTAGTGCTTTGTCCCTGGGAGACACACGCTGAGGCCTGGGCTAAAAAAACATAAATCAAAGCTTTCATAAGCACATGCGCGTACAGTAAAGCTTGCACTGAGGCCCGGCGCATCAATAAATTAGACCCAAGAGAGAAGACTTGGGCTCATATCATTGGTCCAGGCTGATCATATGTCTCTATCAGTGCAGCATCAAATTGTTCAAAGCACTTGTGAGTGCCAAGAGGATCTTTAATTAACCAGAGTGTTGGTCAGTGCTGCATTTCCTTACTCTCCTGACTCTAGTCTTTAGTATACATATTGTTAGACTGTGCGGTAAAGCTCAAGTTAAGAGTGTGTTTTTCTAGTGATGTGTCAGCATCAATAGAACATCTCATAAAAGCCCCTAGGACACTAGAAGTGCTGCTTTTACAGTGTCATTATGTTAAGGTGTTTGGAGTAGGTAGAGGCTGTAGCTTTTACTGCGCATTAATGTCAACGGTCCTCGCTGCAGGGGAAGAACAAACTAGTTCTCTTATCCATTTTTTCTCATCCGAGAGAATCAGTGCCAATATGTCAGGTGACAGAATGATGTATGTGCTCTGTTGATGCGACTGTCCTGTCCTCAGCTCCCCTTTGCTGTGGCTTGTTTACTGCAGACAAAGCTGCCCAAGATGATGGAGAAAAGAGGTTACAGCTTCAGAGCAGACGTTGTCCCACTACATGAGGCAGCAAAGCAAGTGGAACATTAATTTTCAGCAGGAGACATATATGCCCCTTCACATTTGCACACTTTACAATGATGTAGATTTTATTTTAAATGGATAGATTTGCCAGTTTTGTTCGAAGTGAAAGCAGACGCAGGGTCTGAATACTTTCTGCACGTCCCTGTACTCGGCATGTTCTTTTTTCTTTCCTTTCTGTCCTTTCACTTATCTCCTTCTCTTTTTCCGTCTCTACATCTGAGTGTCCACGCTTCTCCTTTCCTCCCCCACTCTTCCTCCTCCATGGCTTGACCTCTCATTTCTTGTTTCCTCCTGTCAATATTAACACAGGACTGATGTGTACTTCTGTGCAGATGTCTGCCCTTGAAGCACTGATAGCCTGCATAGTTGGGCACGGCCATCATATTTACAATACACTTTCAATCCTCGGGCCTTGTCTTACCGTTTCGGTGCACAAGAAAATGACAGACAAGCTCTTTGATTGTTTACTTTCTCAGAGATGCAGTGCTCCCTGACTTCAAACCATCTCTGACTTAATCCACTTCGTCCTGAGGTTTGAGTGAATGCCACCACATGACACATCGCTGCGAGTTACGTGACATTTGAAATAGCCCAAAATATGTCACAATCAATGAACTCTGTGTGTGAATATGGGTCATCCCGGCTTAATGTTCAGTTTTGCTAAATGAAAATGCAGAATAAGGATACAATTGGCCGTCTCGTTGAATTTTATTTGCCTCTTCGAATTTTCTTTATCAACCTTTGCACTTACTGTGCACTTTAACTTCCTCTGTCACATGGCTGTTCATAAACTATAGCCTCCACTGAAACTCCATAACATTCACTTCACATGCCCTTGGGCATGCTCTACATTGTGTCCTTAACTCTGTCTGGAGCAGTTTTTTTTATCAGAGATATAGATACACAGAGGAAGAAGGATGTTTTGGGCCACTTGAAAAAAACTATGGCCTCTGGCACTTTTCTCTCAGCTCCTGTGGCTCTGAGTGGCACCTTTAATTTCATGACCATTGTATGTCACTTTTTTTAGTGAATTTCTTTAACAGTGATCAATCTGTGTCAAACAAACAAGGCTGAGAGTCCACAGCCGTGCTGGCAGCTGTTGGAGGCTTAGATACAGCAGTGCTTTGAGCTAAATGATAATGTCAGCATGTTAACATGCGAACATTTGATATTTAGCACCACACACTAAACGCTGCACCTGAAACAGATGGGAGGTTTGTTACATTTGTGTGTGTTTATTTTATTTAAGCAAAAGTTAAAGACCAATTGAAATTTGATGGCGCAGGATGAAAAGTTAAGGGATAAACAAAGTGACTGTAATTCATCCTGAGGGGCACATGAATGTGAACCAAATTTCATGGCAATCTATCCAATAGTTGTTGAGCTATTTCAGTCTGGACCAAAGTGCTGCACCGACAGATCCCCAGCCGCTAGCTTGGCTAAAAAAAGCAAAACTGTGCTCGTAAGCGTAGCCGCATTTGCAACATGGGAGACTTTACGGAGGCAGTAAATGCGTGCCATTCTCCAACACTCCTTATATTCCAAGTGCTTTGTTGTGCATGATGTATCAGACTGCTAGCATGAAATATGCATGGCACCAACGTGTTATTCCGTGTCATTGAATGCAGCTTATTACATCACTTGTCGTCTCATATTGACAATCCTTCCATGTCTGCAGAGGTGACTTCAAAGACAAAGCAGGCATCAACTTAAATCATAAACACTGCTATTGCACTGCCCAGTCACATCCAGTGTTTTTACAAAGCACAAGGAAGAGATGACCAACCAAGACCATCCACCCCCGACACCCCCCTGTGAGAGGCAGTCTCATTACACTCAAAGGGCAAAACGGTCATCATAATGAAGCTGATAGAAGAGCAATCTCTAAGCCCTCCACACTGCACTGCAGAGTCCAAAAACAGCAGTTAAGACCTCGATGCTATCTATGCCACTATGAAATAGATGTAGCCCCCTGTAATTCACTATAGCTGGATTATACATGCACTGACAAACACAAAAAGAGGATTACCTCATCTCCATCGTCTCCCACCCTCACCTCACTATTTGACATGAATCCTGTACAAAATAAACACGTGTCTGATGCTAGAGATGGGGGTGGGGGGGGTGATGACGTGTCCTAAAATTAGATCAGTGAAGGACTGAACACCACGCTAATCCTGTGAGCACAGTCACCTGCACACTCACTACATTTCTACATGCACGGCAACAACAAAAGACAGAAGCAGAAAGAAAGCAGAAATCAGGGCAAATAGGGGGAAAAATTCATTCAACAGAGCCCGGAGCACCAACGTCGAACAAATCCAATATCTCTCTTATCTCTCGATCCCCTCCCACTCATCCACAACTCCTGCTCTGGATGATTTGAACATGAGAGGAAGGCGAGCATGTCCTCTGCTCTTCTGTCATGTTGTCTGTGGGAAACATATGGATCACCTGGTTGCATTTCTGTGTGGCATGAGAGGCCCGGCCGCTCGGCCAGGTCAAGACACTCCACCCAGTCAGAGGGAAAGGCTGTGATTGGACATTGGTGTGAGCTTGGAATAGGGATGGGATTAATTGAAGGCACTCGCCAGGGAAATAACATCCATTTGCATGTTTTTCACAATGTGAATGGCTCATCATGTTTTTAGGGGTTTGTGTTTAGTCAGACTTCTCATGCAGATTTGCTACAAACAGCTTTTTTGCTCCTGTGATTTCCTGCGCATGAGGCTTTATTTCTCAATGACTGGATTTGTGCGTTTTCAGGTCATGCATTTGGATCTATTTAAATTTTTTGCTCGTGCAAACAGTTGCAGAGATGGAAATATCTAATGTAGCACAATTTTTTAGAGTGACCTCATCCTCTTTGGCTCTCCATATCCCTGACAGCAGCTGGCTGAGTTTTGCCTCGGCGCTATGATAGATTCAAGACAAGCCGCTGAGGCATCGGGTCAAATCCCTGCAGTTTTGAAGGATGTGACCAGAAAGTGTAATTATGCACTGTGCAAGTTCAGCTCTGTGCATATGTATTATACAACAGGCTTAGAAATCAATAGCACGTTGTTATCAAGACAGTCATAAGCTTGCCGGAGTCAGGTGGGTCAATATAAGGCCAGTTGCATGTGATTAAAGCTTGTAAATCAATAATTGCATCAACTTTTCAATTTATTTTGTCCAGGCATGAATCAACAGAGTGTTTGTACTTGCTTCTTATGTCACAGTGGTTAGTTTGTATTTCCAGTGTCTTCAGAGGGGAACAAATGGTTGAAAATGAATAATGAATGCTGTGATATGTTCTATTCTCTGCTGCTTTGAACCAATGAAGCTTCATAAAGTAACATACAAAGCAGCCGTCCTATTTGTGCCACGTTTGTATCGCCCCATTACTGCTGGCATTGGAGGACTGTAGCAGTTTGCATTTCACTCATGAGTAAATATTGATTGATCTGCTTGTAAAAGGATACATGAACGCTATGTGTAAATATTTGTGCAGGCGATGCCAACATCTGCACATTGAGCAGCTATCTAAGCAGACAGTCTCTTGTGCAGCGGAAAAAAAAACTGAGATTACAATCTGTTTTGGAGCTTGTTTTCTCAGACATTCGTTATTCAAAGAGCAGCCACAATCGGTTTAAAAGCCTTTCTGTGTCTGCAGAAAGGAAACTGGGTCCCATTCCCTTTAATACGTCCAGGCCTGACTGTAATCTTGGCCCCAGCTCTCTCCCCACCTCCTGAGAGCCCTCACACCATAATGTCCCTGTCAGGTGAAATTAAAGTCCTTCATAGCACCACATTATGTACATAGGGAGAGCAGTGATACACTTATGCAACACTTAGCATATTAGCCTTGTGGCTGAATTATCCTAGGAGGGTGACATGTGTCTACAAACAGCACCACCCCCTCCCAAACAACTTGCTGTGACCAAGTTGGTCTGACCTCCTTGTACCCTCCTATGATATGGTGAGGCAACTGGTGAGTGGCGTGGGTTAGTCACCGATACACCTTGTAGGAGGCGTTACTGATGCCGATTAGAAGCGTGCTGGTCTAAGGGCGGAGGTTTAGAGAGGAGACGCTGCCAGCGTGGTCACCTGCTGGGCTGCGAACGGCTGCAAAACTCATTTCCTCAACTCCCACCATTTCACAGTGCATGATGGGAGATTGTATCTGATATACTCAGGGCACCTTGTGGGCCTCTGCAGCGGCCTGCATCAAGGCCTTAATGTGCTATGTTCTGGTGAACTAAACGAGGGTCTACTGTGTTGTTAGTGTCTCTGTGAGGCTCTACACTGGATGGTCTCATCAGCAAACATCCTCACAATGATGCCAGCTTGTTGATGTCTAACCTAGTATTAGTTTAGTATCTTAACCTGCTAACATTTTGACTACAGGAAGCCACTTCATGCTGCCTTCTGGTATTTACTTGGTCACGTATTGGTGAGGTCTAAAGGGACGCATGCAATTGAAGGAATATTGCCAAATAAAGAAGAAGGCATAGCCAAAACATGAGCCCTAGTGTTAGTACCTTGAAAACTGAGGAAAAGGAATAGTCCAATTTGATTGTGTATGTAAATCCTTTTTTGGGACTCTTACGTCAGCTACACACTCAGTTGTGTCTTTGCTGAGTGCAGTGTTTTGTAAATGCAGTAGTAGTTGTAGTAGCAGAAGCTGAAGTGTTGTGAGTAATCTGATTTCATTTCAATGAAACTGATTCATCAGTTTCATTGTAATTAAATCAGAGTGTCAAGTGGAAATAAATTAAAATAACAAAAGTTGTCAAGATTATTCATTCTGAGCCACAAATGTAGATGCAAGAGGAAAGGTCAGTGGATCATCAAAGTTGGCAGGATTGATCCCCGGTGAACTGTGAATGTCCATGGAACATTTCACGGGAGCCTCATCCGGTAGTTATAGAGCTATTTCAGTCTGTAGCCAAAAAGGTGGACTCACTGACAGACCGGCCAAAAGACTGACAATGCCATCCCCAGAGCCAAGCTGCTAGCTAGGCCAGATACAAATCATGAGACTTAAATGTGAGCGATTATCTGCCTGTACAGCTGTGCAGCTGAGGAAATGAGATGTAATGTATTTAATTATTTCCCCTACACTTGAATGGAAAATAAAGCTGAACATACAATAAAGTGAGTTAGCAGCTCACCAAACGCAGGCCCATCCATCCAGGCATTAAGTGGTTACCCTCTCTGCAATCAAGGGCACACGCGCTACTAATTAGGGTAGGAATATGAAAGGGTTGTAAAGGGGTTTTAAAGGATAGCCTGTCATGGTGTATTTGCGTTTGTATATATATATTTCCATACAGTGAGTGTGTGGGTTCGTGCATGACTGTGTGTGTGTATGTTGTGTTTGTCCTGCTAATGCACTAAAAGCCTGTGGGCTCTGGCCAACCCACGTGCTCATCAGTAAAAGGGCACAGAGAATGAATAAGCCTTAATTGACCAGATATCCTTCATTACACATGTGCTTACAAATCCATCCGCTCTCCTTGGAGCACTTCTCAGAGGCACAAGCTCGTGACATCCAGCAAGGCAGAGTGGGCCATATACATCCCATGTCTGGGGTTGTTGCCATCTAAACATTTTCTGCCACATGGAAAGAACATTTACTGTCAGTTTTATGTGAATACACTGGTCAAAGAGCAGACAGTAAAAGAGGAGAGGTTGGTTAGTAATTCCATATTATTGATCACTGGGGAATGAGAGATTTGATTGTGCTCCAATTTCAAGATTGCATTAAGTGATATATGCTACTGTGATATTTGGGGCAGTTTATTAAAGCCTGAATATATGTCCTTTACTTTTTAGGTATATTTTGAAGCAGGCAGGCTGTCGTCCTCGTGGACCTGAGGATGTTTCGCAAGAAGAAAAAGAAGAGGCCTGAGATATCAGCGCCCAAGAACTTTGAGCACCGTGTCCACACCTCATTTGACGCCAAGCGTGGCTGTTTCGTGGGTCTGCCGACACAATGGCAAAGCCTGATAGAGAACCTGCGCAGGCCCAGACCCATGGTGGACCCTTCCAGGATCACAGAGGTGGAGCTGAGGCCAAAGAAGGTTAGACGCAATCCAGTAATCTTATCGGTAACTGATAAGGCAAGGCAAGGCAATTTTATTTGTATAGTCTGTTTTTACAAACAGTTTGTCTCAAAGGGCTTTACACAGCATTATTACAACATCCTCTGCCCTTAGACCCTCACATGGACTGAGGAAAAACTCCAAGAAAAAACTGGAGAAACCTCAGGGTGAGCAACAGAGGAGGGATCCCTCACCCAGGACGGGCAGACGTGCAATAGATGTTGTATACAGACAAGAAAACAATTTACAAGATGGAATATGGAAAACATGGACATGGAATGAGACAGGGTCGTGAGCAGGGAGTGCAGGCCGGTTTAACAGCAGGAGAAAGGAGGTGATGAAGGCGACGGTTGGTTGGTGCAGGGGGATGGAGCTCTGGAGAGGTCTGTGGAAATACAGAGAGAGTGCGAGACACCAAGGCCAGACTACAGGTGCAACAAATAATGACAGTTCAAAATGTGTGAGAGGAGAGGAGAGGAGAGGAGAGGAGAGGAGAGGGAGGGAGGTGGGGTGGGGGGAAAGGATAGGGCTCCATGTAACCTGATGTGTCCCCCATCAGTCTAAGTCTATAGCAGCGTAGCTATAAAATGGATCATAACTAACATTTATCCAGGCTGTCATGAAGCCATCACAGTGAAGCATCACTCTGAAAGTTTTGCTTTAATCTCTGATGTTATTGTACTCTTCGGCGCCTTGAAGAGATCCTGCTGTCTTAGAAAAAGCCATAACCCTGTGATGACAATGTGGAAGGAAGTCCTGCCCCCCCTCCCATCTTTTCTATTTTCTTATCTATCACAGGGCTGGGCTAATGACCCTGCTGTGTACACTGACTGTACAATGTTGAATACTCGGGGGGGGGCAGAAGATTTATTACTTCATGCAGGCAATTAATAACAGTCCGTGGTGCCTTCCCACAGATGTCAAGCAGAAAGGATAAAAAGTGCAGGTACAGCAGAGGAAATGCCAGTGAGTGATAGAGCCAGCGAATCTCAGGATTTCTACACCTCACAGAGTGTACAGCCGATGCAGTTTATGACCCAGCAGAAAGGAAAAAAAATGGAGGAATCTCCAACATTTCATTAACACCATTATGTGACTGGTGCCGTGCTATATGAGAAACATCTTGTCAGCCCTTAGGTCAGATTTATGGTTTTAATAGTGCCATCAAAGATGAGATCTGTTACCCACGAGACCCCTGTAATGCGAACATGCTGGTTTGTCATTTCCAACTATTCATTCATGAATTTATTTCATTTCAAGTATTAAAATCAAATATTATTACAGCATCTTCCAAAATAGGATATCTCACAAGGCCATTATCACCCACCATCCTCTGCTCTGTGAGAGGTGCTGTGCTGCAGTAGGTGAGATGTCATCTGACCTCTCCCCACTGTGCAGATGTAATGGCACCGAACCAGAGAAACAGGAGAAGTTGTTGACTGGCTGTGAACTGAACATGACTCTACCCTGAGACTGACTAATGAGCCACCACGCACTCTCTCTTATAACTGCTATGCTAACACTGTAATGGCAAACGATCTTAATGTTACTTTGATCATTTTTTGTCAGGGCATGTTTAAGCACGTTTAAAGTCTTTGTTCGCCTGCCAGCCATGCATACCACCTGAAAGGTCACAGGAGCACTTATCCCAGATATTCAGAGAGGCTTCGTCTTGTCGTGCGTCTGTTCAAACATTGGCCTGTTATATTTGTCAGTGTACTGTCAGAATAGAAGCCACTGGTAAAATGATTAAAAGTCTTTGAAGAATGACAAAGATGTCCTCTACAGATTCTCAAGTCTAAATTTAACTCAGCTCTGAGCAATGATTATGTTAGCCTCATTATTCCTTTCAGTCCGAAATCTTTCTATAATGTGATCATGGCACACACAGTGTGATAAACGCATCTCTTCTTTCAGACCATTGTGCGTGGGAGCATGATCGGTCACGGGGACTACATCACAGCCATGATCAATGATATGAGCCGTCTGTCGGTGACCAGCTCCAACTCTTTGAGGAAGAGCAGCCCCTCGGCCCGGAAGAGGGCTCAGTCTCTGGGGAGGCTGGGTGAGGTGAACGAGGGAGACACTTACCAGTACGAGGGTCTGACTCAGGATGATGAGGACGACGAGGATGCGGGTCAGGACCAGTGGAGGGACAGGGCCAGGAACATCCACAGTGAGACCAACACCCCATACTTGGGTATGAAGAAGAGCATCACTCTGCAACCTAATGGGATTTTGCCAAAGGCCAAGTCCACCTATGAAGTAAGCATCAGCTCCCCGGAGGGACCCTCTCAAATGGCTCTGGCTCAGAACATCCCGATGCCAAGTCACGGGGCATATATGAGTGGAGAGGTGGGCAGCCCCCAGGAGAGGGTGATATGGAAGAGAGATTTCCCGCTGCCAAGGGGAATGCCAGCGAATCAGAGACCTATAGCTTGTTTCTACAGCCCAGCTATGACCGTGCAGCCGCCTCATGGAGATCAAGGGACGGTCACCACTGAGCTCCGGCCCAACATACCCATGTACATGCACCCACAGAACAGCCCCGGGAGGCCATTCTCCTCCTACGACCTGAAGGTAAGCCTTACAGCAGGAGCTCTGCAGCCATAAAGTGCACTGATAATACATTATTTGTATAATACACAATGTATGCATATTTCCTCTAATGCAATGTACATCTTATTATTAGTTCTCTGCATGTTTTTATGTGAGTACTGAATAAATTAAATGTAAATCTTTTGCCAAGAAATCTTAAGGGATCATTTTCATGCTTATGCTTGTGGAAACATCAGTGAAGCAGCGTTGACTGGCTGCTGGCTGTATATTACAGCTGGTTTAAGTTCTGGAGTTGAGTATTTTATTTGATTTGAGAGTTAAAATATGAAATGTGGGTTTAAAGTGCCACTGAAGTTGTAAACCATGAGTGATGGTGTGTTTGGCCAAAATTCAGTGGGATGCCCAGGTGCATATAGCAACATCTTTACATGGGTCATATCAGGTGAAGTGGCTGCAGAGAGAGAGAGAGTGGAGGGCTTGATTTACAAGCCAAACCCTCAGCTCATCATGCTCTTAATGTTCCTCATCCTTTTTTGTCTCTTGTGCAGGCGGAGTCGACAGTGAGGTACCACTCCGGCTTCCTGCCCACTGGCACCAGCAGTCCCCTCGTGAGTGGCATCAGACCCCAGCGGACAGTGCGCTCCTCAGCGAGCTACACCCTGGGCCTGTCTCCTAACATGGGACTGAGGCCCAGTGGGCCAGACCCCTTCCTCAGACACTCTGGATGCCCCAACCCTCCTTACCCCAGGCAGGACAGTCCCTCCCAGCCTCGGCCCTCCCCTACAGGCTCACTGGCTACCAGCCCCCCTGGCACCTGCTCCCCTGCCTTTAGACCCCCGCAGCACCCTTCACCCAGGCCACCCCCAGACCCCCCCAAGGTGACTCATGAACAATTCAAAGCTGCCCTGCAGATGGTGGTGGACAAGGGCGATCCGCGGTCCTACCTGGAGAACTTTGTGAAGATTGGGGAGGGCTCGACAGGGGTGGTGTGTATTGCAACAGAGAAGCACAGCGGCAGGCAGGTAGCAGTGAAGATGATGGACCTGCGCCGGCAGCAGAGGAGAGAGCTGCTCTTTAATGAGGTACAATATCCAGCCAGGAGAAAAACAACCTCCAAAAATAAGCACAAGACCGGTGTTCTTTGTTGTATAGTGTCACTCAATTTTATGTCTAGATTTAAACAAACAGCAATTTTACACATGAAAACGTGTTCTTTTCTAATGGAAAATGTCTTCTGTAGCCTTGAGAGGAGCTTTCCAAGGTCTGACGTGTCATTTTTCTCATGTGTCATATGTCATTGTCTCACCTTGGACTTGGAGAAAATCTGCATCATGCATTAAGGGAAATTAAATTTCAAAGACTGGGTATTTACTATGAAGGGAACTCCTAGTAAATGATGAGGATACTGTTGACTCTGGGTTTTGGTGCTGGACCCATGCTAAGCAGCTGTATTGAATTATTATTCGGGACATCTCACCCTTCTATTACAGACAGCCCTGTTGCAGTTATTTTCACCATTACTTTTTCAAAAAGCTTCTCACAAGTCCCCAATTGTACAGAAGTGCTACTGTTATGTAGGAGAATCAAAATGTAGCTACGTTGATGGTTATGTCTTTTGTTACGGGCTTTAATGTGAATTGTTTTGTGCCGCAGGTGGTAATCATGAGGGACTATCAGCACAGGAATGTGGTGGAGATGTTTAAGTCTGCCCTGGTGGAGGAGGAACTGTGGGTCATCATGGAGTACCTGCAGGGTGGAGCGCTCACCAACATAGTGTCAGAAACCAGGTATGAGTCCCACTAAGATCCAGTCGCTCTCCAGGAGGCTGCATTTGGTGCATTCTGCATTAACTAAAGTAACCACAAGGGGGAAGTGTGGTATCAACTGGTGTTGATCTTGGCAGCACATCATCTGTCATTCAGTCATCTCTTGCACTGCAAGCCCACTGCTTTTCTCAGGGGGGGGATGATAATTTAATAACATAATTGAATATGTGCGTGTTTAGGTGACATATGGGAAGTCAATTTTGGGTGTAAATTTGATTTCCTGGTGCTGTCACATTGTTCAGTAGCGCATGCATCAAAAATAAGGAAAACATATCAAGCAGCAGCAGGGGAATTTTGTCGGGGTGTAATTGTTTTGAGCTGTCAGCGTGTTTTATATTATTAACAGATGGCTGGCTCCATCCCCATAGGATGACCTCAGGGTTAGATGGCTTGACTCAAAGGGATGAAAAATTTTCTCTCAAGCCAGATGACATATAAAATGAGCCAGCTGTCACAGCCACTCCTTATCAAGGATTAAGATAATCAGTATATTGACAGAACAATCAGGGATGAGACTCCTTTGCTACTTTGCTTTTCCTGGCTGTTTCAAATGATAACAGTGTAAATACACATGTTAATGTGGGGTGTTTATTCTGATATAGTTTGATGTGTCATGTGTGGGAGAATGCAGCGCTGTGTTAGCTAACAGTTACCTTGATTATCAGTGGACATCTGACCTTGGTTGCTGTTAGAAAAGGCCTTTCTGTATCCTGGCTCATATAGATTTAGTTTATAGTTGCAAAATATCAAAGTCGCAATAAAACCATAGAGGAACAGGTTTGCCAGTCGTTCTGCTGTGGAGGAGTTGTTGTTTTGAACCTTGCACTCTTTATCACTGCCTTTAATGGGCGGTGATTCATGAATTCTGACTTGCTGAGCTGTTGATTCATGGTAGCTCGTAATGGAAATGTGTGAAATGTTAATGTAAAATCTGTATGTGTGTGTGTGTGTGTGTGTGTGTGTGTGTGTGTCAATTTGTGCCTGTGCTTGTGTGTGTTGTCCTGCAGGCTAAGTGAAGAGCAGATTGCCACAGTGTGTGAAGCTGTTCTGCAAGCCCTGGCCTATCTCCATTCACAGGGAGTCATCCACAGAGACATCAAGAGTGACTCCATACTGCTCACTTTAGATGGAAGGGTAGAATTCTTTCTTTCTTTCTTTCTTTCTTTCTTTCTTGCTTTCTTGCTTTTTCACTTACTAAGGTTTCCCCCCTATCTGACAGGTCAAACTCTCAGACTTTGGCTTCTGTGCTCAGATCAGTAAGGACATCCCTAAGAGGAAGTCTCTGGTGGGGACGCCCTATTGGATGGCTCCTGAGGTCATTTCCAAATCACCATATGGCACTGAGGTGAGGAGGCACGCATTCAACTCTCGCTCACACTGATTAACAGTGGTGATCTCAGTCACGCAGGATTAATGCCAGCAATGACAATCTGTGCCATAGGATCTGTTGCATAATGCCACTGTCCCATGTTGCATCAGGTGGATGTGTGGTCAATGGGTATCATGGTGGTGGAGATGGTGGATGGAGAACCTCCGTACTTCAGTGAAACCCCTGTAGCAGCTATGAAGAGACTGAGGGATGAACCGGCTCCTACTGTCCGAAATGTCAGCCAGGTATGAGAACAGACAGCACACATACACGTGCACACACATATATTAATTCTCTTAAAATGCTACATGCAGGAATTTAAGCTACCATAGTTGTACCTGTTGCAAAAACTGAAATGAGCTACTAAAGCCATTTCCAGCCATCTCTTTGTGTTGAACTGTTTATTGTAATCAACAATATGCACCCATGTCTCTCTGGTTTAGATATCCCCAGTTCTAAAAGACTTCCTGGACCGTATGCTGACTCGGGACCCCCTAGAGCGGGCCAGTGCCACTGACCTGCTGGAGCACCCCTTCCTGCTGCAGAGCGGCTCACCTCAGTGCCTGGTCCCACTGGTGGAGCAGTACCGCAAGCGCATGTCCCGCTGCTGACCCCTGTGAGGCTCTCGGTCCCCAGCTCCCCACCTTCAGTCTGACCTGTCCACGCCCCACACACACGGGGTCCAACTCCTCTAGCACCCAGGGCAACAGGAGATCAGCTCCAGAGAAGCAGACCCAGACAGCATGTTGCTGCCAGAGTGATGGTGGCAGGACAGCAAGTTTGGCTGACAGACACCGCATGGTCTCGGGCATGAGAGAAGCACTTTAGGAGTCAGTTAAAGGCAGCATGCAATTCCTCACCTCTCAACTCGGTTCAATCCGAATATTGATCAGCTTCCTGTAATATTCAGTGGGATTCAACACAACACAACAACACAACATGGTGCATATCAACTGATAGCAACAATCAATATTCCACGTAACTGTATGTAATGAACACGTGCTACTCTAAAGATCCTTTCTAATGTTCATAGTGGGAGTTGTTGCTAGCCGTGTAAAGCTTCTAAAGCTGGTGTTAGGCTCTAACCACAGTAGCTCATTGTGACATTGTTAAGGAAGGATAAAGTTACCTCTGCACACTCACTCTCTGCTGTGGAAACTGGACAACACCCTGGTCGGTACACACACAAACACTGATAGACTCTTTGCATGGCCAACTGGAGGCACACCTGGCCTGATGTGAATGCTTGAATATGTACCAAACTGGGAAGTGAAAGACATTTCTCCTTTATTAGCATAATAAATGGGTAGATGAAAGCCCAGCTGCTACTATTGGGCTATTGGAAAATCACCAGTACCATATTCCTCTTTTTTCATATTTATCCTTTATTTCCAAAAGGTGTTGTGGGTTGTTTGTATGATGTGAAGTTGCAAATAAGGTTTCATTATTAAGTACGGACTTGAAACATAAGCAGATAAATTAATAATGTAAATAGAAATACTGAATATTAGGTCCTTACACCTGCTGATTCACTGCAGTAAATTATATGAGATGAATTCAAAACGTTACTTTTCTTTACTGAAATGTGAGTGTATAGTTTTGTGCGTATGTATGTGTGCGTTTGTGTGAGTGTGGGTGCACGCAAGCACATGGGTGTGTGCACGCGAGGCGACATCTCAGTGTTTGCTTCTGATACAGCCCTCTTTGTATTGTGACAGACTTTTTGAAAACCACAAGATGTGTGTGTTTGTTGCTCCTCAAGAAGATGTGTATGACTGTATTTGCATTTGTTTGCCTAGATAAAGCACACAGGCCTGGCATGTGATGCTGCAGGACGTCCACCTGCTGAGAAACACTTTGCACATAGTCTTTGTATTCTGACACGGATACCTGTTGACATGTTTCATGTATTTCTAATCTCTGTGTGGATCATTCATGAAAAAGAGAAATACATATTTTAATTTTGTATAAATCAATAAATGATGCATATTGAATCAGAACTAAAGCCTGCCTTTACCTCACACACAACCACACACTCATATTCATGCATAACAACAAGCTGCATGTGCTGGTGTTTGAAAGTATTTATTATGTGTTCCCCACAAATCATACAGTGCACAGTCACTGGATATCTTTAAGCAAAATACGTGCAATGTCTCTTATAAACACATAAGCAATATCAAATACATTGAATTCCTTACAATATAAACCTGACATGTGAAATAAAAATTATTATTCTTAGCAGCTCACAGACTGATATTCAGTTCATTTATAAATCATTTCAAATGTAGAATAGCAAAAATTGTATACAGCTGTAAGCAACTGAACAGTTGGCCTTCATTTCTTATTTATTAACAAACATTGAAAAAAAAACAATGAACTGCAACATTAGCAAAGGTTTATTATTTGTCTTAATAAATAGAATATATCATTAAGCAACCAAACTGCATTTTCAGATTTTTAAGTGCTGTAAAAATGTCACTACCAGGCTTTCTTCTCCTCGACACTGACACTGTCCTTAATTCTAGTCGAGGGTGGACTGAGACGAGCAGCTCTCAAACTCACATTTGACTCCACTGATGCTGTCGACGCTCGGCTGGCTGTTGACCTGCTGATGTGTGTGTGAGAGAGGGAAGGTTTCTGAGCGGGACATCCGCCCTCTGCCGTTCGAGGACCCCGATGAACAGTCTATCACCATCCTCATGAATTCCGGCGCTGTGAATCGACGCAACAGTCTGGTCCCCAGGCCGATGAACCCTGGTGCCCGGCCGGGGATCTTCCCTGATTCCATCTCCCCTCTGGCAAACAGCAGTTTGTTGTGTCTGCCCGCTGGGCCAAAGCTCCCCCTCTTCTGCTGCTCTCTCCTGCCTGATGGAGCTATGTCATCAGCCTCTTCTTTCTGTGATTTGACATTCTCCTCGAGTGCTCTCATGGGCTGACTCTTGCTGTTTAAAAGAGGTTTTGGCACAGAGACAGTTTTGTCAGCATCCGTTGTCAGGCCCCGGGTGTTTCCCTGACATTCCATCTTGTCTATCAGACATCTCTCATCCTGTAGCGAGGCTCTCTTTAATTTGCTGGCTGACAGGCTCATGTCACGCACGTCACCCTGATAGGACTGCTTTCTACTGCTCAGAAGGTCCAGGTTAAATGACTTTGCTTTTCCCCAGAGAGGAAAACTCTCCAGTGTTTGCTCTTTGCGTCCAGAGTCTCGGCTGACATCTTTCTGGCTTGGCTCAGGCACAGAGTTCAGTGTTTTAGCAGCTCTTAGTTCTCTAAGTGGGCAGTTTTGCAGTTGTTTGGCAGTGAAGAGAACACTGTGGTCCCCCTCAGTTTGGCTTTTCTCTAGCTGAGGAGGCAGAGCCCAGCTGTGGCGATGGCTGTCCTCTTGTGACTGGCTCCTGGGACACTTGAAGCGGCTCCACAGCCCACTGCTCTCTCCAATTTTCAGCTGTCTCTGAAAAACCCCGGGCAGCTGGTCATCATTATTGAACTGTTTAGAGAATCTCTCCAGGAGATGCCTAGGGAGCCTGTTGGGCAGTCGGCAATCTCCTTCACCTGTGGTACCCGCATCAGCAAGAGGATCATCCGTGCTGACACCCCTCCTACATGGAAAATTCAGAATCTGGACGCACTGGTTGTGTCCGAAGAAGTTGGCCACCTCAATGGCTGAGTGACCGGCATTGTTGGTTCTGTCCAGTCTCAGTCCGAGTCTTTTGAATGCCCGGACCAGGAACTCCAAAACCTGACTGTGCCCAGAAAAGGCAGCATACATGAGAGAGCTGTTGCCCCAAGTGTCAGAGATGTCTGGGTCTGCATTAAACTGCACCAGGAGCTTGACAACATCCAGGTGACCCATCTCGCAGGCATGGCTCAGGGCAGTGCGACCATCCTCATCCTGACAGTTGACATCAGCTCCTTTCTCCAGCAGCAGCCGGGTGAACTTGGCCCTGGTCCCTGGGTCTTGCAGGCAGGCGGCATACATGAGAGGGGTGCGGCTGTTTTCTGTCTTTGAGTTGATGATGCGTCCATCCAAGGCATCCAGGATGAAGCGTGCCAGGTGAACTTTACCACCGTGCATGGCATCCAGGAAGGTCTTGGTGCCAGAGCCCTGGCGTAGATCTTTCGGTCGCATCATTCTTGAACAGCTACTTGTGGAGCCGAGCTTGCAGGTGCGCTGAGAGAGACGGTGACAAATAGGGAGAGGAAGTGTGTAGCAAGTTCTCCAAGGCTGTCAGTGTTGACAGTGAGTGCATTTACCTCGGAGTAAGACTCAGAGAGGAGCTGCCAGTGTTTTTATACCTCCCTCTCCACATGCCCTCCCCACGTTGCCTAGGAAACAAACATCTGAGGACCATTATGCAGTGGCAGCATCCATTCAGCCCAAGCACTCTCTGCCTGGAGAGAAAAATATGCTATTTGAACAGAATAATTACTCAAGGAGAAAAACATGGCCAGTGATTTTTATGTGAGGTCTGTGAGGTTAACCTAAATGCACCGTTTTTACTTTTCTTTGGTGTAAAATTAACTTAATTAACAAATTCCTGCTGCTGATAATAATCAAAGACAAAATGATAATCCAGCATTTTATGAAAACTATGAATAGTGCATTATGTTGCAGCCCATTAAGAGTCTTTACAAAGGTCTGAGACAAGAAGATGGACTGTGAGAGCTTTCTTCAAAACACAAGGAGATGAAAATAAACATCTCGTGTTTCTCTCAGTGTGGCTTTTAACTGCTGCATCCATCCATCCATCCACCCCATATTGCTGCTGGTAGTATCACCCACAAATTATTTTACAGTGCAACAAGTTCAAATTATGCAACTCTAGTGTGCAATGACTTTCCCAAGCATCATAATAATGACTTAACCTACAGGTTGTTGTTTTTTCTTTTACATGGAAAATAGTAAATTCATTTGACTCCATGGGGAAAATCTGAGAAAGCCTCAGTTTAACAGCTTATTTAGTTACATAAAGCTTAAACAGTGCCCAGTGGATGAGATGAGACTGTGCTTTGTAAAACAATCCAGTCCGCTCACTGACCTGGATCCCTTTCATCGCTGTGATTATCAGACAAGACCACTGTTTGTATGAGGATATCAGCATGATTATCTGCAGCTTTCTGATTTAACAGTGCAAATAAAATGATCACAATGATTAGAACCTGCTCCTCTAAACACAGCAGTGGAGTGCATGACTATAATGTTGTGGTGTTGGGGTATGCATACCTGTCTAATGGATCATAAAGTGTCGTGTGGTTGTGCTGTGTTAGAGACTTTCCTGTACTAATTTAATGAACTGTGTCATTTCTCAAATTCACTTACAGACTTCTTTTTTTGACATTTACTAAATTTAACCTTTATTAATGTCAAAAGCACTTTATTTAAATACCTTTTTTCCTGCATGTCTCGTCAGGGCTTGTGTAAAAGAAAAAGTGAAAAGGACCCTTTTATTAAGTGGTTTGCTCTCTACAAGACCAGACTTTAATTTTAATTGCTAATATAAATCTCAGCAGGACCAAAACTGTGCCAAACAGTGGAGGTGAGAGAAAGATTACCAGGGTTCCACCTTTCTCACTGTTTACCATCCGGCTTCATCAAACCCTCAGCAGGTTCTTGTACAGCACCAAGAGACATGCACTCATCTAAACCCGGAGGAAACTCATCAGCAGGCTGACCTCTGTCCTGGTGTCCTTCACTGGATGGAGCTTATTCTGTGGGCGTATCATTTTTTATTATAAAGTCATAACATTGCCACACTTTATTTTTATAACAAGGTCACATCTCAGTAGAGTTGAGCTCTTATTGAATTCCAGACTTGGCTTTACAATGCCAGGATCCACAGGTGATGTGTACCCTGGATTTATGTTCAGCCTTCAAATCCTATAATGTCCACAAAATTGAAAGGCTGGCCGACAAGCTATCTGACTGACCTAGATCAGATGTGAGAAACATTGCCTTTTCTTCTAATATAAAATAAGGCTGCTTTAGTACTTGAACACAGAATACTGACACTGTTTTCTGCTGCAAACATACTGTCATCTTCATCCTGAATGTTTTCACTTGGAAACTGGAGTGATAGGTGTCAGGTCATGTTACTAGGATGATATAAAATTTACAGTGTTGTGGTCACATTGTTAGCTTGACTCTGGTCATTCTACTCTGATGTCTCTCTGACAAGCAGCCATGGCATTTTCAATTCCATTAGTGTGTGTGTCTTGCCATTTTAGTGCTAAAGGGAGCTGTTTGCAAGTTTTGCCGTTGCTACACTGCTAAACTTAGCAGTAACAGGCTTACCAAGAGCATCAGCCATTGTTGCATTTCCAGTGTCCTCTGAGCAGTTCTTCTTCTTCCTTGAGGACTGGATGCTATAGAAATCTGATATGGCAAGGTAAGGACAAGTGAGTCCATCTTGACCTGAGCAAACTGGTTAATATGCTGAATTCAGTACAAGGGAGGATGTGACAGAAATAGAAGCAAAGGGCTGTTTTTCCACTCATGCAGACAACTCTGAAGGAATGAAGGTTGAGGCCGGACTCAATATTTCCTCAACAGTGATGAGTAAACAGCTACTAATGCCAGTGTTGGCTATGTAGGAACAGCAGCACATGCAAAAAGCTTCTTTAATGCAACAGAAACTCTGGAGCATGTTTGCATGAGTTGAGCCTGTATACAACTCTTTCATGTCTAGAGTCAGAAGGAGTTCAAATTATCATTGCACAGGTCAGGTTTATAGTGCTACATCACAGGCTCTTGAATGCGTCTTTGAAATGTCTTGGACAGAGTACAGTTTCCATACCGGTGAGGCAGCACTGATGACATAACTCTCTCTGTCTGCTACTCAAATTTGATTGCACCCATTTTCCCGGTCTGTTGCACTTTACAGTAAGCTGACCTGTGGGATAAAACTGATAAAGAAGACACTGAGTGCTGCTCACAGCTTGATAACACTGGTGCTAAGACTTCTTATCAGGTGTTCCAGTTTGAACACTCTGCTTTTTCAGAGAACAGTTCATCCACAAATAGATCCGAGCTACTTGGACTGCATACATGCTCACAGGCAGGCTGCAAGCTCTGCTTCAGTTATTGTGTCGGCCCAGACACTTTTAGCCACACAGCTGATTATCTGTACGTGTTGTGAAGTGCCAGGGCCTGCTAGTTTGTAGAGTTCAGGTTCAATAGACTATTCATTACGATATTTAATCGAATCTTTATTTTTAGCTCATGACTAAGTAATTACATTTTAAGTAACTTTCCTGCTTTGAATGTGGGATCTGTGTCATTTACATGTATTACTTCACAGTCTGGATGACTATTGATTAGGAACTTAACTTATTGCTTACAGTAATAGCAGTATATTGTCAAAGGCCTGGAGAAATCACGACCAGTGTGCCTCCATGCATGACATAAAACCACTCTACTGTCCATTCACAGAATGTTAAAAATGGACTGAGCAGAAATGAATGAAATGTGGATGAAATATTCTGAATGTGAATGAGTTGGTGCCATGAGACTTGTTAATTGGACAGATGTATGCAGTAAAGCAGAGATGTCATGGTAAATACCTGATCTCCCATTCATTGCGGGCCTGGCCCAGGCAGGAGCCACTTTGAATGCCTGATTAGGAATTAAAGCTTGTGTCAAGTTAAGGTGTTATCTGCAGACCTAAATGTCTTAATTGGTCACCGGGGAGAATGCACTTTCAGCACCACAAAATCAACAAATCTCTCAAGGTTCTTCCAGAAAAAAAAACTTGTAAATGGAAACAAAACACTGCACTAAACCCCCTTGGTAACTCCACTTAGCTCCTAGCACCTGGGACTAAATTAGCGTGTGAGCACAAGGTAGGAAATGGCGTTCATTCGGGACCAGATTCAACAAGACACATTCACTCTAACTAAAAATGTTTTCTTACCAGTGACTCAACATGCCCTCATCCTCCACGGACTACTTCATCTTCCCTCTGCTAATTGAGCACACCTGAGAGTGACAGGGTTCAGGCTATCACCTGGCACCTGCCACTGTGAAAAACAGGATGTAGCTTGCAGTGACCTTTAATTCCATGAGCAAATTTGCAATAAGGGAAAAGATTGGCGACTGCAGTGCAATTAACTTAATTGGGTTGTCTAAGCTGAGAAGATGTGGTTGTGTATCAAATCAGAAGAAAACACAATCTGACTTTTGTTTCCTCACAGTTATGTAACACCTTAACACAGGTAGCTCTGTCATTTGAGTAGCAGGGAGAACAGCTCCTGCAGGGACAAAAGCACTAAAATGATGCATTCGTATCCAACAAGAACAATCATGTGTCTGTGTGTGTCCCTTCAGTCCCTCTAATGCCCTTTGATTTGATACACAGCAGTCTTAGGCTGAATGGAGATTTCACACACCTTCTGTTCTAGGAAAGAGGCAGCAGCTGGCCTGCTGTCACTGTGTAACCATGGTGTGTTTGTATCATCACTAAGGTTTAGGTGAGGTCACTCTGGTTGCCCTATATGAAAACAAACGCCATGTTAGATGCTGGAATATTTAAATTTCACTTTAATGAAAGTCACCTTGCTGCTGTCTTCTGTATTTATTTCCAGAGGATAAAAACTCACGCTGCTATGTTTTTCATTTTTGTCACAGGGCTGAGGAGTGATAGCAGAGCAGGCATGAGCCGCATGAGAGAGGACAATTACACAGAGTTACAGGGTTTCAGCTGAAGACTCTGACAGCACCCCAGGAACTGCCAGTCTCAGGGGCCACTGATATGTTATTGGCCATGAGGCGGGGCCCTTCAGCGCCTTTGCTCGCTCTGCTGTCATCAATTATCGCCCTGACTCAGGCTTGCCAGGCCACCACAACCAGATGGGAAACAGTAGGCTGTTCCCTCAGCTGTCGGATTTGGGGGGCTCTAATATCAGTTCTCAGACATTTTGGACAACAGAGAATTAGCACCTACAGTGTGACTGGTGTGTGCTTTTGCCACAGCAATGGGGGGTGGGATTTGGGGGGGGGTGACAATAATTCAAGAAGGAAGTCAGTACTGCAGAGGGGAAGTGCAAATGAAAACGGTGACAGTTTCTTCATACAGTAGCTGAGACAATGAATGATGAAGACAAGCAAAACAAAGTGTGTGAGCTGTGGACAGCAGAGCCCGACTGCTGTTACACTGTCTGTACAGTGATTCTACAGTTAGTCTCATGTCATTAAAAATATGATACAGACATAAATGTCACATTAAAGGCTGCCAACACTTAATTCTTCATTCATTTGAAAACACAGCATGACATGTCTGAGATGTCCAAAAACTCACATTTGTCATTGGTTTCCTGTTGAACAAGAGTACTTGGATCTGTGTCAGCGATTCTGTTTGCCACACTGCGCCTCGAGTGCTGTTTCCCATGAGCCACCTGTACCCCATCCTTAATCTATCAGGCCTGATGGAAATTCCTTCCCAGCAAAGATGCAGGAGAGATGGAGGGCCAGAGCGCTCCCTCTCCATCTGCCACCTGACAGGCCCTATTTGTGGCCTTGCAGGCCCACTCACCTTTGTCATCTCAATAAATTGTACAAATGGATAACAAATGTATTTGTTTGATGGCCACGTTGTGCAGAGGTGGCTAACACTCAGCTGCACCTGGAGTAAAGGTCTGCCTCACAGCCACAAGAGAGGCAGCAGCAAACAGCGGTTTTCACAAGGTCAGAGGAGAAAAGAGAGAAAACAGCACCTGGAGGCTTTAAGGCAATAACAGATGTCGAGTTTCATTTCACGTGAAGTCGCAGCTGCCAACACTGCTGCATCTTGTAGTTCCCTCAGTCTCTCGTTTTATGGACTTTGATTTGAAAAGAAACCTTTTTCTGTGTTCTGATCAACTTTTCATTGATTTTATATACTATGCCACACAGCCCTGTGTTCTAAGAGACTTCCTTTAGACATCCCAGTTGACAGCAATAATGACAATGGAAGACCACATCAATCAAATATCACCTCAAGACACAAAAGCTGAGTAAATGTCAACCTTCTGGAGCAACTTGGTTTCTTTTTAAATGAACTAATGGCCCTGAAGCCTACAGCTATCCATTTTCTCCCCCACATGCTCTGCCACTCGCCTTGTTCTGCATTCACCCTCTACCTGCTCCTACTGGCTGTCGCCCTGAGTAAAAGCATACAGTAAGTTTCAGAGCCTCCAGTAAGACTGTTATTACTTTGAAAAGAGCCACTTGATGACTCACCTTAAGTGCATAGCATAAAAAGCATATGTTGTCATGACATTGTGGGTGTTCGTCGTGGGCTCATAACCTTCTTCACACCCACTGTTCCTGTCAGCTGCTGCCCCCATGGAGCACAATCGATAAAATAAATAACAACTGGGGGTAAATTGGTGCTTTGGTCAACAGTGTCGACGTCACTTTAAGCTGCAGTGACAGAAAGATAGATAGAAAATAGAAATATAAGTGGTGATCGGAGATTTTTTCCTCCTCTTTTCTTCGTCCAAGACTGACAGCGCTGTCAAATCACTGGTTCATTTAAGAAATAGTTTGGCAAATAAGAGGTTTTACTTTCTTGCCAAGAGTCGATTGATGCTGCTCACATGTCTGTATGATGAATATGAAGCTAGACCCAGGAGACACAGTTAGCTCAGCTTGGAAAGAACACTGAAAACAGGGGCTAGCATAACAACCCGGATTATTGAATAAAGTATGTTAAATACTGAGCATCTGAGACTTTGGCCAGAGTCCTATCACAGTTGTTTCTTCTTTGTGCTATAAGCTAAGCTAATTAGCTGCTGGCTGTGGTTATGTGACTCTCAGCAGGGATGCTATACGTGTATTTTCCTTAATGTCAAACTATGCCTTTTTTTTTTTTTTCAATAAATCTGCTTTTTGTAGGAAAAATAGGTTTTTGTTCTTAGCACAGAAGCAGAGCACATTTCCAAACTGGTTTTACTGATTTACTTTTGCATTTATTTATTCAAATCAAGGCAATTATTCAACCCTGTTTCATGCCACTCCACAATAACAATGCAGAAACAAGTGGACCATGTAGATCACCAGGAACAGCCATTTGCAGTTCAAATCAGGCATCTCTATGATTGCGTAATAGCACAGTCAGCTGCCAGGGTTTTGATATGACTCTTGTGTCCCGGCCCTCTTAACTCACAGTGAGACAGATGCTCTCACCCCAGAGAGGTTGGGACTGTAATGGAGATATCGTCAGGCAACGGGGTATCCAAAATGGTGCAGAGTGCCGGAGTAAGAGTAGCATAAATCACCCAGCCCGGGCCTGATGGCATGAGTTTTAGCTCCGAACCTGTCTTAGGAACATGAGAAAATCAGAATTCAAGTAGCCATGAAAGTGCTGTCTGGCACCGGCTTTCAGTATGTGGGCGTCAGTGTGTGTGTGTGTGTGTGTGTCTGTGTGTAAATGTTTGCATCTAATGTAAGCACCGTATCCTCACCACACGCCAGAAGTTAAAATTTGCATGTGTGAGAGCGTGGAGGTGCCACTCACAGGCCCTCAGAGCTCATGTAACACACAGGAGAAGAGGGTGACTGACTGCAGGGAGATGAGCCTCCTGGAATACTCATCAGGCTGCTAATCCTGTGCCAAAACTATGATTTTAATGGGTTTGTTGAAGGTATCTTGGAACTAAGAACAACTTCCTGCAGCCTGGTGACAGCATATGAGCATAAGTATGTGGAAAGGAATCAGGAGTTTATTGACATCTCCGGTCTTGGCTGTGTTTTTTTTTATTATTCCTTTAAAAGTAGAATAAGTACAGTATGCAGCCCACAGAATGATCCAACACACACACATGCAGCCTGAGACGGTGCTGCCTCAGCAGGTGGTGTGTATGTGGGTGGTGTGGGTGCTTAATATTCATCCAGGATGACACCCACTTCAAGCCAAGATGGACTATAGATCATGATTCCCCACCTCCTGCGAGTCAGGCCTGCTTCCTTGCACAGGAAACAATGTGAGGAAGAGAAAAGAGAAGCGTGAACTCTGGGTAGTTCACTCCTCAAGTTTACCTCAGTGTCCTCATTCTTCGAGTTCATCTGGCCATAAATACCCAACTTCTGCTCTCTGTTAATATTAGTTTAACGTTGCATTTTGCAAGGCAAAGTAAAACATTTGCCGTCATTCTATTAGGTGTTTAAATTGTAGGCTTTGCTTTCTCTGTTATGCTTTTAAGGATTAAAATAGACCGATCAAGCACAGACTGCAGTGGACAAAAGCTAGAACGGTCTCTTCAGCCGCTGCCAAGATTCGGCAGGATCACACTGATGGCTACTGTTAACAGTTTGTATGCTTTTGGATTGTGATCATCCCTCTAAATAAAGCGGGATTATTGTAAAACCCTATTAGATAAAATATGTGGTACAAGGAATGATATAACCACAAACAGTATATCCAGCACTTGTTTGAGGTTTATGGAGCATTTTACAGCACGTTCATGCTCCACATGCTCCTTTCAGTCTGAATTTAAAAGATAAACCATTGCAACTGCACATTAAACACAGGTATGTGAGATTTTTACAAGACGATATTTTATATTCTCTTTAACCTTTACTTATCTTTTAACTTCATCTCCTTTTACAGTTTTCTGTCTGAGCCTGAACATCTGAACATCTGCTTCACTGTGAGTGAGTGTGTGTGTGTGTGTGTGTGTGTGTGTGTGTGTGTGTGTGTGTGTGTGTGTGTGTGTGCATGTGTGCGTGTGTGTGACTGGAAGCACTTCCTTCCTTCGTTTGGCTTTCCGTCCAGTGTTAGTGAGCAGCCAAGTGTTGCCATGTGGTTAAAGATCCTGCTCAGGCCATCCCTCTCCAGCTGGTCTGAGACTGAGCTGCCGGAGCTGTCTGCGTCTTATGTCAGATTATGAGCCCAGTGATTCAGGGCTGACTGGTTTCACACTCTGAAGCTCACAGTTCATCTGTGTTGTGCATGAGGTGGCAGCACTCTCAGGCACAAGCTGTGTCTCACAGACATTTGTTTGTCCAGATCCTCCACTTTTAAATGTCACTCATGTCATTTGATTCACAAGATGAAGGGTGTCACAGTGAAAAGGAAATAAAGCCAATGGACAGAATGCTTTGATGAAGAGTTCAGGAGAAGTTTAGCACATTAAAGCCCCTACAAGGAACTTTTGACTGGATATGCAAAAGTCTCTGGTTCCTGCTGATGTCTCTCTGTGACCTACAACAGCAAATGAAGCATCGGTGGGAAGATAAACTATTTCTAAATAGTGTAACTCTTTACCTTCAGGAGGCAGTGGATGGGTTGGTCCACCGGACGACGAAACGATGTAAGGCACTCTGACCGGAGACGACGCATTTGACAAAGCTACAAATTAGCATTGAGTCGTTGCTGCACTAGTCAGTAAAAACTGAGCTCAATTTCATCGCTATATTTTAATCATGGCGGAACAGGATCCACAGAGAATCCTACTGCTTTTGTCCACGGAGGTCACCAAAATCAACACTAAATGAAAGTTCTTTGTAGGAGCTTTAATAACTGTGCGTGCATGTGTGTGCGTGCATGTGTGTGTGTGTACTTACTGAAAGTAAGTTCTCAGTTTTCTCCATTTCTGACAGTTTTTAGTTACATGCAGCTCTGTGGTTCATGAGCCTTTATTGCAGCTCTGTTTTAAAAAGGGCACTTGCTCCATTATATTAGTTGAGGACAAATGATATTGCAATTATGTGCTATTATGAATCAGTCATGCCATGATGTGCCAAATTACTCTGACTAGTGTAGAGGTTTGAGACAATACCCAGAGAGACAGTGAAGGAGCCTCCTTAATCATCATCACCATCAGCTCTTTACTCATGTTCCAGTGACTCAGTTACTTTCCTTGACTGTGCTTCTCTTTGCTTTTCCTTCTATAAAAATGTATCCAAGGGGTTGGATGGGGTTGTCCTAACTAAAAAAAAAAAAAAAAAGCTCCTTCTTTTTTAGACTTCACTCTGTTTGTGAGGCTTTATTTGATGAGACATGCTGTGAAACTCAACCTAAAATCGCTCAAATTAAATGTGATTAGGGAAAATCACTCACTCTACCTATTTAATCAGAGGTGTTGGTAATCAAGGGCCAAAAATGGGAGAAACCAGTAAACAGGAGGTTGATACCTGGGCCAGCAGGGAGTGGAGGAGCAGTACTTTCCTCAACAAATACAACCACTGTGTGTCCTCATTAGTGCCTTTGAGTGCACACAGTGGTTGTATTTGTTGTATGCATAGTCCTGCTGTCATTATATGCATATTGGTCTTGCAGTTATGATTGGGTGCAGTCAGATCTGGATGTGCAAGAGAAGATCTCAATCCAAGTCTCTAGTGATCAGCAGGTGAACCTTATCCAAGGTTTCCATCATTCTCTGCACTAGAGTGTCCACAACACAGTGACTTACACAGCAGCTCATCAGTGAAGAGGTAGCAGGGTGCGTAGAATTGGGTAGGGACAGTAGGGACATACCTACCTATATCAAGCCACTACATGTGTAGTCCCTGTCAATACAACTGTTGTCCGTAGTGTTTAGTCAAAGATAATGGCATACAAAGGATTAACAGTCGGTCTCTGCTAGAAGTCGTGCCTCTAACCTAAATATCGCACACCGATTGGCTCTGCTTGTTTCTCGCTAACATACATGTGATTGGACTGCTGTCTCTCCATCTGCTTGTAAAAGCTACCTGCAACCTAGTAGTTGGCCAGAACAGGAGGCCACAGTGCATGTATCTGCAAATGCGAGTGTTGTCAACATGTTGGGCATTTGTTATTCCCGGGTCACATCAGCTAGACGGATTTCAATATCAGTGGTGTCATTTACATTAATACTTGTATTTGTATCTGTTTGACTGCATGCGTGCATGTGTGTCGCCTGTGTGTGTGCTTGGTAATTTGATCAGCTCTACATGACATGAAATTATGATTGCAAATGCAAAAAGACATCAACTTTCAGGAGTGCTGCCTTGGAGCACTTTTATGTCCCCACCAATGTCAAAATCAAACCACACATCTTGAACCCATCAGCACAGAGGATCTGAACAGTCACCACAGCCTCAAGGTCAGTGTCAACACTCCAACGTCTGACTAATGGTGAACTAAGGTCACAGTGTTTCCTTCTCTAGCTGAGCTATGGGGCTGAATTGTGGCCAGAAAGACGTTTTTGCAAAACATGATGACAGATCATGTTTTGATTTCAGATATAAAATTTGATGCACCACTTTGTCCCAATAGACACATTTTAAAGTCTGTTCAATAGTTATTCAAGGCTTTTCTGAGGTATCACTCTTAGGAGAATGAGACAGAACGGATGGATATTAAACATGGATAGCTACAGTATTCCCTTCAGCTTTTGATGAAACTTACATTTGGTAAATCCTGTAATCTTCAGTGAGCAATAATGAAATGTGTCCTCTGCATTGTCAGTGTCAGTCTGTTACCTTCCTCTATTATCTATATCTACCTATCAAGGGAGTAGGTTTGATTTTGACATGGAGACATAAAAGTGCTCCAAGGCAGCACTCCTGAAAGTTGATGTTTTTTGCATTTGCAATCATAATTTCATGTCATGTAGAGCTGATCAAATTACCAAGCACATACACAGGCGACACACATGCACGCACTCAAACAGACACAAGTACAAATATGAATGTAAATGACACCACTGATATTAAAGTCCATCTACCTGATGTGACCCAGCCATGACAAGTGGTGTTCCATCAGAGTCAGCTACATGTGGAAACAAACAAGGAATCTGACTGCTTTTTGTTTCTGTCCATGATACACAGGTGACATACGGCAGAAACAAAACATAACAAAGCCAAGTCAAATCAATTTTATTTAAATATCTCTATTTCACAAATAAAAAATACAATCATGCTGTTATGCATCTGAATCGACTTAGATATAAACTTGACATTATGCAATTCATTGTAGTTTTGCATGGCCTTGTAGGATTGTTGTTGCTGTCCATTCATCAGAACTTGCTTTGTGGTTTCATGGAGAATCACACAAGCAAAATCCAGCTGTGCTCAAGTGTCACAGGTGTCAGAGTTATTGTCTCTCCTCAGCCTGCAGACTCAGATAACCTGTTTATACCGCTACATTTTTCTTGCTACATTTGTTCCCAATTTTTAACTAATTAAGAGAACAGAAAGGAGACTCTGGGGCTTTTGGTTATTTGTCACTGAAAAGCCCAGTTTAGTTATTTTACTAATGAAAAGCAACTAAAATAAAGAGTACAACAAAAAATTAATTAATCATATAACTGGTTGACATTACACCCATGACATCATCATTATGCTTTAAAGATCCCTATAAATACTCTCTAAGAATAGCACCAGAATCTAAACTGAAACTTCACACAGAGCTCCCAAAGGGAATAAACTATAGTTAGACTGTAGATAATGTAACAGCTTGAACAAAATGTAAAAGTGAGGAAACATTTTTAAAAAGTTAAGGCACAGTTACCCTGAGGGGTCGGGGATCAACAGACAAGTTCAACCAAGAAAGACGTCCCCATAGAAGCCGACCCCTTCCACCTTCTTGCCTCCAGCCTTTTCCACCAGGTCAGGGAAGTGAGCCCCCACACAGGCATTAACAGCGTCCCTCACCTCCGCTGGCAGAGACCTCAGCTTCTGATCGTGCTCCTTCAGGGCCTCTTGATTGAGCTGCAGACACATGAGACATGACACATTTTTTTTAATCCACCGGGCGCTGATCAACATCTTTAGAGAATGGATTTCTGTACTGACAGGAGTAAAAATAAAGATCAATGGGTCAGATTGATTTTAAATTTCAGAATATTTATCAATATGGAAACGTGTCCGCATTTAGGCATAATGGCTTGATGCTAAGTCCATAATGCTGAATGCATATTGCACTGATTAGAACTCCTGTTTACAGCAAATAAATGATCCTCATTTGTTTCTTTGTTTTTTAGGACTCACTTGAAATCCTCCCACTGGTTCTCACAATATCAAAAGCTGTATTTGTAAGTAATACTATGGTGAGACATAAAAACACAGCATCCATCTGGCGTTCACGCGTCAACCATTTAACACCTCTTGTCTCAATACCAACTGCCAGGGTTTCACTAATTCAAAGCAAAGCATTGTCATTAAAAAGTGCTCTGACATCATTTACAGCGGCAGGAGCTCGGTATGTACGTTCTCGACTGCATGAAGTGGATGTGTCACACTGCAGCACCGCAGACTCACACTGACCACACAGATGGACAGGGACGGCAATGTATGTGAGACATGGAGATTTGTTGTTGTTGTCATAGTTTGCATTGTGGATGTGTGTGTGTGTGTGTGTGTGTGTGTGTGTGTGTATGTTTATGTGTGCAGTAGAATTTAGCTTTTAATCACATAATGGCAACAAAACCGTGTTTACACAGTCACATTATGGGGAAACACTGAGCATTTGGGAGGTGAGTCTTAATAATTTGGATAAAAAGGGACAAAATATAAATTGCAGTGAGGTGAACTATTACATTTTAGGACTGAGACCTTTGGATAAGGTTAGGTTGTGGGTTGGTTTTCCAAAAGGACATTTCCACTGCAGGGTTAGAGCGATGATAGGAACCTTTTGAGGAAGCCTCCTGCATTTCAGAGGAGCCACAGTCTAATTTAAACTGAGGGAAGATTCAGTAGTTTTAACTGCCAAAAACTTTCCCTTCATGGAAACACAAGGCACTTCAACCCTGGGAAAAGATCCCGGTCAAAAATCCTCATTTTTTTTTTGGTGGAAAAGGCATCTTCGATTTTCTTTTTCACAAGTAGAAGCAGGGACCAAAAATCCTGTAGGATAACTCTATAAGATGCTTGCTCATAAGGGAGCATTGTCAAGGAACCATCAGAGTCTGCAGAGCTGAAAATTGCTAACTGTTATATCTGTCACTGATCATTTCTCTAAGAATGTGAAAAATAGACTTTTAGTTCCTTTTTGCACACAGTGAATCGAGTTCCTGACTTTCATGGTTATTGTTTGAAACAATCTGGAAGTGAGAAGAGTGTGTACCTGATTAGTCAAGGTCTTGATTTCTTCCAGCGTAGCAGCCTGTTTCTTCATCAGAGCCTGTTGCTGTGGGCTGTGATCCGGGGACTGTAACAATACAGCAAAACACAATACAACATGTCACCACTGAAAAACACCATTGATCTGCGGTCACAGACTGTGTGCATATGGTATCAAGAGGGGGGATGAAGGCTGTTTGCATGTGTGCACTTGAACCACTCATGTTTCTCCCTGTGTGTGTATCTGTTTAGGAGTGCACCCATGGGAGGCAACCTGAGCGAGAGAATCAATACAGTTAAGTCACAACAGGTTGGATTTGTCCAGTTCAGTTACACAGCCCTTTATTCACACGGTCCTTTCAGCACCGAGGCTGTGCTGATTAAGCAAGAGATTGTTTTATAACTAGTTGTGTTAATTAATCGCTGAATGTTGATTAAGCAGATCAAAGTGAGCTGCAGCACAACCCCACTGTGTAGGGGGATCAGGGGGGTTTTCTGCCATCAAAATGAGGAGCACAGTGAAATAGCCGTGGTCTTTAACCCAGATACAACGGGTCTGAATCTTGATGAGCCAACAGAGGAACAAGAGGAGAGCTCAGTGAGTCATCGACTACGCATGGATTAGCCTGCTCCCTGTAAACAGCTTCTGAGTAATGGACAAGCCTGGCCTATGGTCAGGGCCTGCTGCACTTTACTCAGTGGGTAAAAAGGTTGCATGTGATTGTGTATGTGGGTGGTCTGTGGGTGACTGGGTGTGCATGCTCACATGTAGGTGTTCTTACAGTTCAGCAATGTACGTGGTGTATATATGTGTGCGTATGTGTGTATGTGTGTGCATGTGTGTGTGTGTCCGTTAACAACACGTGGCTCTATTATGTGCAGCTGTATGAAAGGAAAGTATTGTCACATGCCTAAGGTGGTATTTTTTTCCATGTTATTTCTTCAGATCTTTAGAGACTTGCTGCCTCTCTGTAACCATAGTTACACTCTTAAATACAATAGGTGTTGAACAGACAAGTAGATGTTAGGTGTGAGCTCTGACAGTAATGCTGTCTTATGTTCACATGAATATGGTAAAGGCAGTGAGCTCCATCACTTTCTCACCAGAGAGCCAAATGAGAAGAGTGATACTATTCTCACAGTTGGACGTTAAACATGTTGCTACAGCGAAGCAGCCAGTTACCTTAGCTGAAGACATTTTGGGAAATATGCTGACAGTAGCTTCGTATTCACTGAACAGACATGATGGTGGGAGTGATCTCAGATCTAACTCTTGGCAAGTCTGCAAGAATGTATTGTTGCCAAGAGTTAGATTTGGTTTAGAAGGCTGCTCTCACTATCTGGTGTGTTCAGTAAATACGAAGCCACTGTCAGCTGCCTGAAAGCACAGGGAAACAGCTCTCCCGTCTCACTCAGAGTATGTCATGTTTGTGTATTGGAAAAAAAGACAACAGGTTACTGTTTCATGTCCCTGAAGTGTTTTCCTTGAATTATCACTCATTGCCACACCACCTTTAAAAAGAAACTTGTTTTTGCATGGGTTTAATTGTGCAACCAGACAAAGCCAGGCTAGCTCTGCTTCCAGACTTTGTGATAAGCACTGCCAAGCTAATCTACTGCAGCTTCTTGTCAAGACATGTGAGTGGTATTGATCTCCTGATAGAACTGTTATTGTACACATACCATCACAAAATGAGTTTTGGAGAAGACTTGTATACTTACGGCACCATCGGCCTGACTAGTCTCATCCAGCATCTCTGTGCTCGCAGCCTTTTTAAGCCTAAGAGGAGATAATTAATACTTTTCAACATGATGTTAAAAAATGTATCAAATCAACCTCGGCTTAATGTGCAGAGTCATGAGGCAGAGAAGTAAAAGGCTGAGCTGCACCTCATCATTTGTCTCTTTTGATTTTGGACAACAAGCCATAACACAGCGAGAGGAAAGGCAGTGAATGGAAACACATACAGTAAGTGAAGGCAAGGTCATGCTGAGAACTCACTTTGCTTTCTTTGAGAGTGTTTTCTTCATTTTATCTTTGGTTTCACTGCAGTATAAGACAGAGACAGAGAGTAAGGACACAGGCAGAAACAAGGACTTGATTTGAAATGTAAAAATGAACAACCATCCTCCTTCAAACGGGAGCTGCAGGGCTGTGTGTGTCTGATGTGACCTTTTCTTTACAGTGAAAACAGGCTTAAATGCAATATCATGGTGTCTGTGTGGACAGGTAGATGACCACTCCCCTGCTGCTGTTTAAACACCTGCTGGATAATGGCTGTCCTAAGATAACCATCCACCAGCTGGGGACTTGGGATAACACACACACACACACACACACACATAGGACAGCATAAGCCAGTCAAGGACGATGGAGGACCCGGTGACTGAGGTGAATCATTCACTCTCTTAAGTGTTCTCTTTGCAAAATGTCAAATTCTTCCCCTCACATGACTCTCTCACACACACATTGAAGATCTGAAGGCACAGATTGGACAGACACAGCAAAACGATCTCAGTGTGTGCAGCATGTCCCAAATGTGTTATATGTGCGATCACACCTCTCCAGGGTCTTCATTTCACTGGTGTGTCTTTCTGTGGCTATCTCCAACAGCTTGGCCAGTCTCTGTCACAACAGAAGAAGGAAGTGGCACATTCACAGTCAAGATAAAGACAGAAAACGAGGCGTGTGTCACTAAATAACAGTGTCTGTAATTGATCAATGTCTCTCTCCTTTAAACAAAGATTCAGGCCTCCAGAGCATCTAACTGTCGCAGCACTTCTACAGTACAGTCCACACTATGTCTACTGAGGTAGCAACCTTTGAAAAATCACCTGATTGACCCCTCAGTCTCATGCAGATTCAGAGCTTATGCTAAGAGCGCCCCTGAGCACCCAGGTCTGATGCATAATCAATAGAGTGTCTAGAGTGCTGGCTGCTTGCCTCTAATCCCTGACACACAGCAGCACAGAGAGGTAACATCAGGTGCTCCACGAGAGACGTGAATGCATCCTGAACAATGGAAATGAATCCTATTTTAGGGCTGAATCATTAAGATATTATAAAGACAGCCAGGGCAGAGCACACAAGAAGAGCTGTGTTAGGACGAGGAGCAGGTTTTGACTTTTAGATTAACAAAAGATTGAAAATGTGTTTGAGAAATGTTTTTGTACTTTACTCTGTTACTCTGCAGACATGCACAAAGGTCCTCTTTTCTCAATCACAAGTGAAAACTCTACATTCAAAGTTCCAGTATCATCTATAAAACTTACTCAAGTAACAAATTAATTCTTAGGCTGTGAGACTGTTACTTTATCATTATTGAATTATTATCTGTGATTGATTTGTTGATAAGATGAATGCTTATGTTGTAGTTCATGACAGTGGAACTGATTATAACTGTTTCATACATTACTGGGTCTATATCATCTACAGTTATATTTTATCTTATGTTTTCAAATGATCATATGATATATTCACTGGCACATTTTAATCTCCATATTAACTACAAACAATAGCCATCAAATAATTCACAAGACAAGACATGGCTGCCCTTCTTGTTCTTGATTGTCATATTAACAAACTGTAAGGAAGAATCAGTTGTTTTGTTGTGACGCAGTGTTCTCTCTCCTTTTAGCTCTGTTTTCATCTCCACCAACTCATCAGAACACTGTGTTTTTCCTCAGCTGGCGACTCTAGGTTTGTCTCAGTGTGTGACTGCTTCCATATAAGAGTACTGATCAACGAAAAATCTTATATAAATAAATATGAATATAAAAATATTGATATGAGAGCAGCTTTACGTCCTGTGTTTGTTCACATCTTTTTGAGTGGACTTTCAAAGTAAATGTGTGTTTTACGAACCTCTGTAGCAAACTGCTCTTTCTTCTTCTTCAGTTGATCGTTCTGCTCTGCCCACAGAGCCTGCAGCTCACCCTGCATTTTCTCTCTCTGCTCCTTCACCTGCTCTGTCTTCGCACTGGAGTCTGAGCTTCTTTCCCCTCCTCTGAAGGACAAAAGTCAAGACAGAATAAGACATATTCAAGGAGAATACAAGTATTGACTGACAGCCACTACCTCGGCCTAGAGAAATAAGTACAACCAAGAAGTTACTGGAAACTCTACACAGCCATGTGGCCTTGAACGGTACGTTTTATGCTGAAGACTAATATCCATATTGATTTAGTTGTTCTCTTCATCCTCTAATATTCTGCTTCAGATAGAAAAACACATTTGCTGAGAAATAATCTCTGTGCTTCTAAATATAAACTCATTAATAACACTGACCAAAACAACAACAACTTCATTAGTGAGTCAATATTAATATGCTGTAGAATGACTGCTGCTTTAAAGGAAACAGAACAGCCTTTGGTGAATGACTCAACATAAACAATGGACAGATGGGTCCCTCTACTCTGAATTGATAACATGACACTGCTCCTCACTCACACCATCTTTTTTTCTCAGTCTATATATCTGAAAAAATCACAATAAAGCACAAAATGACAACAAATCAGAAGAGGGAAAAAAGCTCACTCTTTTTTCTTCACAGAGGTTTTCTTCATCATGGCCTTGAAGGAGTCGGAGTATTTTTGAATCAGGTCCTCGCCTTTTTTCTGATACTTCTTTTCGACTTCTTTCATCTCTTTCTCCTGACGCTTGACGACCTTCAGATAGTTCTTGTGCTGTGTCAGTTCTTCAGTAGTCACAGTCGAAGGCTCTGCAGCATAAACACACAGGGATTGTTGTGAGAGTCCTCTGACTTGTGCTGGTAGTGGTTGTGCATTCATAACAAATCTATTCAAGCCTCTAAATTGCTCTGAGTTTTACCTACTGACAGTAGGGAAACTGTGATGAGGGCACAGGAAGGACTTCACTGTTACCTTCACATGATGCTGGAGATTCGGTTGATGAACTTGCAGGAGAGACCACAGCCACGGCAGCAGGTTCTCCTGGAGCTTCCTCTGTGGCTGCTTTAACATCTGAAGCAGGTTCGGGATCATTCACCGGTTCATCTTTGGTTTCAGGAGCAACCTCTGGCTCTGGGGAGGCTTCTTTTTCAGAGGCGGCCTCCTCAGTGGAAGGACTGTCTTCAGGAGGGGGATCAGATGTTCCTGCATCTGGGGCTGGGTCTTCAGCAGCAGCAGTTTGAGGAGCTCTGCTGCAGGTTCTGCTTCTGGTGCTTCATCTTTGGCTGCTTCTGGTGCTTCATCTTTTGTTGCTTCTGGTGCTTCATCTTTGGCTTCTGGTGCTTCTTCTTTGGCTGCTTCTGGTGCAGACTCAGCTGATTGGTCAGGGCCATCAACAGGTGGAGTTGGTTCACTTGCAGCCTTTTCTGATGGAGACGGAAAAATTCAGTGATCAAAGCTTCAGCTCCTAACACCTATTACAAGAGTCATGTTAAACTTGAACTCTGAACTACACACACACACACACAACTTTATTACCCTCACTCTCCTTAGGTTTGTCCGTGGGGGTTTGGGCCACAAGAGGCAGCTCATAGGGAGAAATGTAGTCAGCTGACGACTGCGTGGGCACAGAAGGAACAGGAACATCACAATCTAACAGGCCTGGTCATCTTCCAAGAAGTTAATTAGTGCTGTTAAGGTTTTATAGGAGGACAGAACTGGGGACATTACTGATATGTCAATTTTGGTGGATGATGGCTGAGGTAAGTTTGCTATAGCAGCTTCTCATTACCTCCTTTGGCGTCTTTGTGGTCTTCTCTGTGCCCTTTGTTGGGTTAAATAAGGCGTCCGTGAAATCTGAGGGAGAATTAAAAACATCCACGTAGTGAGCCAATAATTTGTCATTGAATATTAACCAAACTGAAAAAACCTATATGCTTCCACACATCTTAATCCAACCAGAGTATTGTCACTCTAACAGCATGAATTCAATTACAGCAGAGTTTTATTTCCTGTTCTTTTCTTTCACAAAAACACAAAGTGAAAAGCCAAGCACCTGCAAAGGCAGCAGGGATGTAGTCCTTGACCTCAATGTAGACAAAGAGAGCTGGCAGAGTGAGCGGCATGTTGCTCTCACTGCGCAGGCAGATGTGGTGGAAGCCTGCAGGGCATAAAACAACCCAGTGTGAATGAAAAACATGATCCAGTGGCTGGCTAAAAGAAGTTAGCAAACACTCAGAGGCCTTGGATGACTCAGTGAAGTTTTAAATTATGTAGATTAGATGAAAAATCATGTAAAGTGTTTGTTTTTTCACTGACCTGACTGGATAGCATCAAGTGGGATGATCCTGTGTCCCAAGAATTTCCCATTCTCCTCATGGACTACGATTCTGAGAGAGGCCATCTCTGGGAGCAGGATCTATCCAACAAACAACCAACAAATATATTAAGACCGACAGCAGCACAGCAGGTTATAATGGCCGAGCTCTCACAAACACATTCACCCTCATATGTGAGCATGCTTAGTGCACCTTCTCAAAAACAAAAGGCTCCTCATTCCACAGTGGGTTGATGGCGTTGGGTGTGCTGGACCACTTGGTGCGATATTTCTTCTTGGGGTCTCCCGGCAGCCCGATCACCTCCACCTCCACCCCAGTTTTCACACTCTTCTCAGACAGAAACTGGCCTGAATAGATCTAGAGAGATAAACAAGATTTGATGACATACATGTGCAACCTGGATGAGTTTGGATGTGTCCTGTTGTGTGCATGGATCCATGTTCAGGACACAGGGGATAAAAATAGAGCTCAGGTTTTCGCTCATGCAGAGTGTGCTGAATACCAGGAACTATGTATCAGTCGCAGCAGGAAGCTTGTATCGTCAAAAGAGAAAACCAAGTGAACATGGCTGCACACACACACAGACACACAGAGACTTCACAAGGCTATTAAGGGTGATTTTACGGCTCAATTTAGAGGAGCAAAAGCAGCTACCAGCTGTTGACATATTGCACTGTTGGTTTATCACTCTCCCCACAATGCAATGCAATAAAAGATGCAGCTTTAATGAATAAACAATTTAAACTGCAGCTTTAAAGACATCATTTTCACCTTGAATTATTTATATTGCACAGATCCAGGCGGGCCTGTGTCAAACACACTGTAGGGGCAGTTAAAGTCAGAGGAGCGTATTGATGACAAGGTGGTGAACCTGCCTTTATGGTCAGTGTGCTTGCCACAACTGTGTCAATCCTGTCACAGAAGGGGTCAAACTTCTTGTCGCTGCGGCGCAGGACGTCGTGCTTGAGCAGGTATCCCGATCTGCCGTTGTACTCAAACAGAGCCATGTTCAGCTGCATGGGGAAATCTGAAAATAGACACAAAGCAGACGGTTCATGCCCCATCTCTTCGGCACAAGGAGGAGCAGTGAGCAATTTTGGGATGTGAGGCACAGCAGAGGCCCCGTGCAGCCCAGTGAGGTGCAACACTGACCCACTGTGGTGAGAAACAGAAGCTCAGATCTTTAGAGCAGCAACACATTTTAAACACATCAGGATCCAAATGTGATTAATGAAGAGCTGTAAATAGTTGAATAGTTTCTTGTATTACAATACACTTATGACATTTTTAATGGGCTTTAATGGGTGCATTGTGCATCCTTTCTGCATCCTCTACCCATAGTCTGGTAGTTGAGCGCCACCATCTGGCAGCCCACGTTCCAGAAAGGCTGTGGGCTGTAATTGGATGAATCCATTCTTGTTCCTTTGGGGTAAATCCTGCTCATCTGCCTCTTATTGTATCTGAGAGGTGCTTTAAGACACACAACATTACTCTTCTGTATTTGTGTGTGAGCTGGTAAATGCTTTATATTCTTATGACAGCTTAAAGACACATATTGATGTTGTTATATGACGACAGGTTTCTTTTTTGTTCTTCTTCTGCAGCATAACAATCTGCAGTGCTCTTAAAGGATACTCGACAAATTCAACAGCAGATTTGGAGATCATTGCCTCCCCTTTGGTCTCCACAAAAGATGAGATGACGTAACTCTTGTTTTTCTCTGTGCAGGAGGGACACAGAATCAAGAATTGTATAACCTTGATTTTCTTTTAAACTGTCAGTTGTAAAATAGATTTTGTCTGGTCCGGGGTTAAATCTATGAGGCAAGGACATACTTCTGGCATTGTCAAAAGAGATGAATTTGTTGGGCTGGATGTAGTTGACCAGGGACGACATTGCCTCATACGCTGTCACTTCTTGTCCAGCTGTGCCCTGTGGGGGATTGACAGGAAGTCAACTGACGTTTGAACTGTTTAAGCCGGACACGGATGACATATCTCATGCTCCACCTCATCTGATGTCTTCATTTTCTCCTCATCCTGCTCCTCTGTCTCTTCCTGCTCCTCGGTCTCCTCCACAGCTGCATCTCCCTCTGGTTAAACATATAAACATAGAGTCAGTAACAACTTTAAAATAAACACACAGGCCTATTTAAGGAGTGTAATCTGATTTGGCCTGGTGGCTTTCCTGTCCACCTTGGTTTTCCTGGGTGCTGGGTGCTGGGTTTGCAGGATCCGAGGGGGTGCTGTTTGTGACCTGGGCGGGGGCAGCTGTGGTTGTGGTTGTGGTCGTGGCTGTGGTTGTGGTTGTGGGCTGCTCGGGGGTGGCCGCTGTGGTGGTTTTCTTATTCTGGGCTGGTTTTTCATGGCTGCCCTTCTTGTTCTTGATGAGGATCTTGCCCATGAGCTCAGATGGGCTGGGGATCTGCTGGCCTGGCTTCAGCTGGATTTCACACAAAGCGGGCACAGTGGAATATAGTTACTATTGCTATTTTGGTTTTCACAGCAAAATCTGTCAATAGTCATGTTTGTACAGCAACACACATAGAGCTGAGTGGTGAACACATGTTGGCTGTTGTAAATAACAACCAGATTTAAATCAGTAAGTATGGGAGCCTGCGGGGGTCATGTCTAGCAGAGATAAGACAGGGGACAAACATGAAAGTTGAAGCTTATCATTCCTTCATGCTAACACAGTTTCTCTGCAGAGCTCAGCTGAGTCACACAGTGTAACATGATAAAGCTTTATCTGATTTATCAGACAGTGTTCTGTTAAACAGATCCCCACACAAAAACTTTATCTAACTCTATTATTTTGACTGTGTTGCAGCAGTGCACTCACAGGGTATTTGTCCAGCGGCTCTGTTAGCAGGGCATCACCAAATATGGTTTTGCAGTAGTTGGCCATCTTCTCCTGTTGTTTCACCCTGTAACAAAGCAGAGCACCGGCTGCCGCTGTACACTGTTACTGCCAGAATGACAGGTTCAATTACATCCTTGATATTTTCCATCAATATTCCATTTGGGAAAATGGCATCGGATCATTATTACCTTATTACATTGTGTTAATAGCATTACATGGCATGAGTTCATGGAAAAGCTCTTACGAGTCAACATGGTTCTCGAATGAGAGGACAACAGGGTACTGTGAGGTCTTGAAGGCGCTCTCAGCTATGGCCTCAATCACATCCTGTCACACACCACAAACAGGTTTTTCATGCTTTTAACAAGATTTTTCAGTTAAGATTTAAGATTTTTAAGATTTAAACAGCACAAGTCATGAACAATCAGACGAGTCAGCAGGAAACTGAAAAAAGATGGGAACAGTGTGCCTGACAGACTCAACCAATCTCATTCTCCTAAGAGATGAGGAGACGTCCTGACAAACTGCAGAACTATTTCCTCTATGCAGACGCCCTCCAGCTCCAAACCTGTCACATCCAGAGGCTAACAGTAAACTAAAGTGAGGTGTTGCATCTGGGCCCCTGGGACTGTGGCGCAGCGGCTGCCCTTAAATGGAAGTGTTAAGTGCAAGAGAATGACGGGGGTGTTTGCCTGCCCATTGTGTGTGTGTGTGTTTGTGTGTTGCTGTCCTTTTAAGCTTTCACATTCTATTATTCTTTCATGTGCACATGGACATGAATAAAAGCTAATCAGAGAATTTATAGGCTCATCATGTAGCCATGATGCATTGCAGCACTGAGTGTATACAAGACAGTGTCTTATTGAAACAATGAAGACTGTGCTCACAGAAAGTAAGAGATCGGCCACTTACAGTACTATGGAAGGCAAAAAAATGTCTAAACAACAGCAAAGAGATGGGAGAGGGAGTGGGAAGAACTTCAACTGGGAATTGTTACAAAATTGAATTTCTGGGTTGAGTCTTTCCACTGCTGTTTATATTTTCCCCATTATATGGGTGTGTAAGTTTAGCTCTCCCAGACATACACAATAACAATCAGAGCCCATGTACTTAATATTATAATATATGTATATGTGTGTGTGTGGACCGTACAGGTTTAAACTGAGTTTAAATAAAAGCTGTGTAACTGATAATGGAACAGGTCATAAATTAATTAATAGCAAAAACAGAATAATGGCGATTTCCTATTATGGGATTCATTTCCTGGTTAAAATAATATAAATATAAATGCTTAATGTATATTTCATGTACAGCTAATCATGGGTATGAATTGATTAATTAGTGTTGTTATAGTCTAGATAGGAAATAGAATGCAGAGATTAAACAAGATTTTTTAACTGTGCAATGAGGGGAGGTGAAAATGAAGCTATGTTCAAGTGAGGAAGTGTGTGTGTTTGTTTGCATGCCTCTTGTTTACTGTGGGGAAGTGTACAGAAAATATCAGGTACTGTATGAAGGTGGAGAAAAAGACCTTGAAGAGGATCTCAGTGGTCATGGTGAAGCCGTGGGTGATGATGGGCTCTTCATCTGGAGGTTTGCCTTTCCAGCAGTCCAGCTCCAGACACCGGCAGCCAGACAGTAGACACTGACGGTACATCTCCGGAGAGGACACACCAGAGAACTGACCAGCTGCAGGGTGACAGACAGGAAGTCTCAGAGAAATCTCCCAGCATGCCCCTGAATGATCCCTATAATTGCATGCCAATTTTCACATAGACTCTGCAGTATCTCATAGGAATAATGGACATAGATTCATAATGTGCATGTGACCTGTCAGGTATGTGTTGTGGGAGGACTTGATGAAGTAGTGGGGTATGGGATGGATCATTTCCTGACACTGAGCCAGCTTGTCCTGCACCACAACTGAGGTCTCTGGCCCCATCAGGTAGAAGAGCAGACCCTCTGGAGAGATCAGGCCTGAAAGATGAAGCAGACATAAAGAGCATTCAAATAAAAGGTGTGATCGTGAAGCTGTGTGAAGTGCCAGTCATCTAAAAGTCTCACCTCTGTTGGCATTATTAGAGCACGGTTCATATTTGTCGATCAGAGCTTTGATCTGATCCTGGCGCAGACGTGGGAAAAGCTCCTCGTTGAGCCGAGAGTCCCTCTGTTTCTCGTTGAGAAACTTGGTGAAGTTCTCCTTTGTCATGGTGGGTTTAGTGGAGCTGGAGGGCACAGTGAGACGTGACAGTCACATCAGCACTTGCATATAATGTTGCTCATGCCCATCACAGCCTTCTGCCTCCCACCTGAGCCTGTGCCAGGTAGTTAACGTGTGAGCTGGCGGCTTAAACTGGCCGAGCATGAGGCCAGAATAATGAAATTTACACTAGGCATCTGTGGCTTTGTGCTACCGTATTCCAATATTTAAAGAAGCCTGTTTATGGCCTAATAACAATTGGAGAGAAAATTACCTCACCCCTCTGAAATAGGTGTAAAGGGATGCCAGATGAGAGAGTTTAGAACTACATAACGATGTCACAGAAAGGTAAATGCAAGCTAAAAGTAACAATAATATGAAACCTTGTGAAAATCATATAAACTATCAACCCTAGGTGCAAATCTGGGGATATGACAGGAAGTGATGTGATAAATTGAGGCTTATTCGGGCGTGTCAGGAGATCATCAGTGAAGTAAAACAGGTGGACTTACTAAGAAGTGAAGATCTCGTAGATCTCTGGCCGTGGGCAGAGATTTGTCAGAAAGGCCCTGAAGGCAGTCTCAGTGAACACATCAGGCTTCATGGTGTCATGCTGAAAAGCAAACATGTGATATCCAAATCAGATGATTACCACAACAAAAATCCAAATATCTGGCCTTATATTGCAACAATCATTCAGCAGTGGGGGTGTGAAATTATAGTGAGGTATTTACATGGGTATTACAAAAGCTTAGCTCCTCACCTTTCCTTTAGGTAGGTGTGCTGCTGCTAAGGCACTTTCCACCCTCTTCTTATCCGCAGGGAACATCTTGTAAATACTGAGAAAACACACAGTGAAAGATTGAGTGGGTAATATGGAAATCCACTGTACAAACTAACCACTGCATGTCATCCCACACCTTCAGGAGGTTGCACTGTAACCTACTTTTTCACTGGGATCTTGCCATCCTTGTTGGTGTGAAGAGAAATGCGGACGTACCTAAGATTGAAAACGCAGAGGATCGCTGTTACCATGAGATCATTCAACACAAATGACACATCATACTATGAGGACTTACATTTTGTCCAGGAAGACCTGTCTGCATGCATTGTTTCTTGCAGCGTTGTAGGTGATTGCGAGGATGTCATCCGCCCAGTTCTGATGAGGATTTCATCCCAACACAACATAGAGAAGTTACACTCAGTGTCAACATGAATCGTGCGTGATCTGTCATTATCCCTCAAAGGATTATAAAGGCTTTCAAATCGGCATAAATTTACCACTAGAGGGCATTAACAAAATATTACCTTAGGAAATGAGAGCAGTGCATGTGGCGTTTGAACCAGACACAATTGAGGTTTCATTGCAGTTGATTAAATCTGGATATTGGAGTCATAAAGTCTAATAAAGACTAAAGGGATAGAGAGGAGGCCTTAATGGGACAGGCTCATTGTACACTGGCCAATGACCGGTGGCTGTGTGAGGACAATCAGAGGGGATCAGTGACAGAAGGAGGGATTGTAAACAGCTAGAGGAAGGACAGAGTGCCATTAACACACAGTCAGTGTTTACAGTGGCTCATTACCTGTGTCACCTTCTCCTTCGAGGCAAAGAAGTTGTAGTAGGTCAGATTCACTGTGTCCATGCCTGAGACAATGGTCAGGGTTTTAGCCAGGTGGTTGCTGTCTGGAAAGTCCAGGTTGAACACGTTGCGAACTTTGGGGTGCTGTTCAGAGCAAAGATTGGTATGAAATTATGATGCAAAAATACTAATACACACATATGTATATGTATTGATTGCGTGCTTACTTAAAAATCACATCTGACACATTTGCTTTCTACACTGATTGGACACCTGGGAGCTTGTCCAACACAGGCAAATGTGCTGACCAGGACATGCAAACATATGCACATCCACACGGACTCATAACACACACACACACACACACACACACACACACACAACAAAACACACACCCACAGAAACTTTCATCTGCAATACAAAGAGGAGCAAGAACAGACCATGCAGTGCTCTAGGCACTCCTCTCCTGTATATAATATTCTGTAATCAATCACTTCAATCTGCTTTTTGCAGGAGTGCAGAATTGACATCAGCACTGGAGCCGTTTTTTCCCAAAACTCCTCAGGGGCACGAGAGGAGGATGTGCCTCCAACAACAGCACCCTAACTGGGGTGTGGCACTGCTCTGTGCTCTCTGGAAGGGGAGCAGATTTCACATTTTCCCTCAGTGAGGGATGATGAGGGATACATACTGAAACTCTCTATGGAGCCGGGGGGGGGGGGGGCAGTTTTAGGCTATTGACATAAAAAAAAAAGAAAGAAAAAAGAAACACACACAAGCTCACTCATGGAAATCTCAGATCATGACTCAGTGTGTGTGGTGTGTGTTTATGTTTGTCTATGCGAGCATCTGTTTCTTTCTGCACTGGGGGGAGGGGATCAGCCTGAGTGTATGTGGCCATTGCCATTTTTTTTTGCAATGCAAACATGGCTCTCAAACTAATGGGCTTAACACTGTATTTGCATGCCCATTCTTACACACTGGGCAAACCAGCCTCACTGAATTATTAAATCAGAATGTAGGTTATTACAATAAATATCAATACAGTACTCACTTTGGGAAGTTTTGCATATTTTCCTGTCCGGGTATCTCTGATAGTAGCAACATCCAGGAACGTTGTTTCCTAGAAACAAGAAGCAGAGAATCATCTCGACATGTAGGCGCCTGTCCAAATATGGATTTGAGATACAAGTCATCGTTTGGCAAAGTGCAAAAACTACGGGGTTCACTTTGTTTCTGTTAGGAGTGGCACATCCACATCATGTAGGAAACTGTGTGATGCTGTGTGATGCTTTTCCATTTAAAATGAACATGAGCACTTAATAGTTGACGACAGTGTGCCAGTAGTGACTGTGGCAGACATTTAATGCAGGCTTCACTGGTTCTGTGATGTGCTGAAAACCAGAGGGTGCCTCATTGAGAGACAGAGAGAGAGAGTGAGAGTGAGAGCGAGAAAATGGAGCAGGAAAGAGGAATAGTTCTCACTCCGCCGAGTGCATCACAGTTCAGCTGCAGCAGGATGGTGAGCCCACATCAGCACCAATCAATAATCTCCTCAAGCTGCTGGGATCAGAAGGTGCAGTGCAGCTTTTAGCTATCCCACAGCTTTTAACACACCCTAATCACAAACACATTGCACACACTGTGGCTGTTCCTCCCTGAAACATGACTGCTCCTAATCCATGACTGTTTTGATCTGTCAGATGCATTTAAGCCATTTCATTTCGACAACCTGCTGAATGAGAGTCCACGCTGCCTGACTCTGACGTATTGTGCGAGAGCTTTTTTTCTTTTTATTTTACAGACTTTTAATATTGATTACCTTGCTTTGGTTGATCCAGTAGACATAAAAACCTTTCGGATCCATCTTCATGGTGACAGGAACAGTCTTTGTAGAGTCCTTGATGGAGACAAGGGAATTGGTGTCCACGCATTTTGGACATTTATTGAGTTTAAACCTCAGAAAAAGAGCTGCTCGATGCTGGTGTGCTGATGTTAGATTCACTAAACAACCACTTATAGTCACCAAGACCAGTTCAACAATTCAACATCACTGATTAAAGTTCATTAAAGACAACAGTTGGAATAAAATAAGGGTAAAGTGGGATTATAGATTAGTTCTGGATACAAACTGACATTTCATTATGTCTAACATTGAATAATTCCCAGCTTTGATTTACTTGAGATATCCACTCACCTCTGACCACTTGGTAAATCTGTCTCCTTTGACCAGGTAGTCTTTGACCTGTGGAGGCTCCAGAAAATATCTTTTCTTATTCATTTTGTCCTTCTAGCCTTCTGGCTTTGTTGTAGTTTAAACCTGTGGCTGCAATGTATCCACTGTGTGGACGTCCACCATGGTCATAACTGCCTACTATCTCTCAAGTAGACTCTGACTGAACACAGGATACACCATGAGAAATATGCATTGCAAATTAAGCTGAGAAAAAAAAAACATGTAACATGCCTAAAGGTGGCTGTGCTGTTGACTATAGAGCCAGAGCTGTGGGTCAAAGACAATATGAAGAAAGTAAAACAATATGTAATGACAGAAAAACAAAACATATTCACTCAAAATCATGTATTTCCTGTTTGTGCTGCACAAAGAAAACATTTAAAAGTCTGTTTCTAAAAGTCCAGCCAGGTTTCATTTGCTTTTCAATGTCAGAACCTTACAGTCATATGAAACATTTGGATAAACTGATTTTACTCATGACTTAGTTGCTTAGTTACGAGTGCTTATTTATTGTAGTTGATTGTTTCCTTGATCACTGTGTAAATACATGGCTCCGTACAGCTCCATGTACAGTACAGTACTGTTGTTGACATTATAAGCAAACCACCTGGAATTTATTTAGTCATTAACTTATTAGTTTATCAAATGATGCCACAGACATCTGTCAGTGGTCATGATCGAGACTCCTTTATTACTCTGGACAGGACTCTGGCTGCTCTTTCAACAAAAGACTCTCAGTCATTTGGATATCATTCAAATAAGCAGGCAATGGAGCAGGCAATATCTAATGCAAACGCTCAGCCAGCCAGGGAGCACAGGGTGACATCCGGTGAGCCACCACAGGCTCAGTGGATTTAAGATGCTTATTTACATGAGAAAGGACTGAAACATATTCCACCACCATATAGGTGAAACAGAAGACCCACAATACAGGTGTCGTTGTCTCATCACATGTACAGTAAGATAAGAATCAAAGAACAACTGTCCACTTATAGGGACGGTCCAATGCAGTCAGCTACTGTGTCTTTGTATTCACTGAAGGACTGTGGACTCTGGACATTGGAACAACTACACATGATGTATGCTGAGAGGAAGCAAGCTGATGTCAACCAATACACTATGAAGGAGTAATCTACATGTGTGCTGTTGTGTATTGTTTTGTTTGATTTGATTAACAGAGTGGCAAGAAAAAGTAAGTGAAGCCTTTGAAATATCTGGTCTGATCATTACATTGTTCCTTTACATATTCACAGAAGAGGCTGGAGCATGTATGTGAACTCCTCAGCTACTGACATGTCACAGTCATTTGTTACCATGTTGTTGCTGAGTTAAATCATTAAAATGAAAAGGGGTGCAGGCTCCAGCTCCTTTGATTAAAAACATCTGCTGAGAAAAACCACACACAAGAAGATTTTCAGTCGAGCTGTTGTTTTAAATAAAGCTGAAGGTTTTTCAGTCACACTCATCAGTCCGTCAGACAGCTGGAGGGAGGCAGCGTCAGGATGTGGGGTTCGTGAAGGCATCATACAGGTGAATGTCAGGGTGAATGATGACCCACCTGTTGGAGTGGCCCATGCAGGCATAAGTCTAAATCTGAACTGGAGCAGCTCTAATAGTTCACAAGGTTCACAATCCCTCCTTCCTCCACCCTCCCACTTCACTTACTGCAGCAGCTCTGGGAATATTTAATGGATGTGTTCAATCATGACAGGAAAGATTTCATGTGTGTGATATTAGCTCGGGGACACTGTGTCTGTCTGGCCTGTTGCTCTTGTCACTGTAGCTGTTATGTCCACGGCGAACTGGAGGTCATAGTTTAACCACTTTTGACACGTCACTGGTCAAATGTCGCTGCCCCCCACCCCCCTCCTCCACCTGCTTCACCTCTGCAGCCTCCCGGAGGACATGCGCAATGGGGAAACCCCGGCGCTGTCCATTGTGCTGAAATGAGGCTGTGTGAAGTGGAGCGGCCAACAGGTGGGGGATCAGCGGTCTGTACGCTGTTGGCTGTGGCAACTAGTTCGGACATACTGGGCCTAATTCATAATAACCGACTAAATCCATGAATTGTCGCTTCACTGGCTCAGTGCACTCACCCAGCTCACATGGTTTCCACTGTGGTGCGCACATTGTAAGGTAAACACTTCCCCGCCTCACTTGGACAAGTGCTCTCCATGTGCGGCACAAGCATCCTGATGTGTGTGTGTGTATGTGTACGTCTGTGTGTGTATGTCTGTGAGAGAGTGAGTGAGTGTGTGTGTGTGTGTGTGTGTATGTGAGAGGGTTGTTTCTTCTCGGGCTGCTGCACAGCTGCTGCTTCTTTAAGAGCCACCGCCCGCCCCCTCTCCTGTATTTTTAGCTGAGCCAGCCACTTCATTTGCTGGATAAGACAGACAGCTGTGTGCCGTATGATCTCACTTAATCGTTTTAATAAGTGACATCAAATCCTATACTGCGGATTCGCCGTGGGCCCGCACCGCCGAGCCGTTCCCTGGAGATGTCGTATAAGGGAGACGTTTGTCCCGTCGTTGCTGTCGGATGCTGAAACGCGCAATCAGCCGGTGGATGCTTGATGCCCGTTATGAAACGCAATGCTGCACTGGGTGCCGAATGTTAGGCGCAGCGCTTTTCAGATCAAATGAATCGCAAGGAATCGATCTAGCTGCTAAAGGCTCCCGTGGTGCGGTCGGTTCAAGGTGGCCCAGCATCCCTCTCCTCAGCTTCCTGTCTTCTCCTGGACTGTGGATAACAAGAAGCCTTCAAGACGGAGGGGGTGGTGGAGCATCGAGGAAAAAATAGGGGCAATATGAGAGAGCGGGACTTCATGCCCAATATGGAGAGGGGCAAACCTGCCACTTACACCGGGGACAAAAAGGCAAAGATGGCTGCTAAGACGAACAAGAAGTGGGTGAGACTAGCCACTGTTTTTGCATATGTATTGTCCGTGTCCTTAGCAGCCATTATCCTGGCTATTTACTACAGCCTCATCTGGAAACCAACTAGTGCATCCTCCTCTGCGGGGAAGCCGGGGGTGCCTGAGGAGGTCACCCCCACCGCTAACATCTCAACTGATCTTACCACAAGCAACAATGCCTCAGAGTGGAACTCTACACAGACAGGGCTGTTATCTCTCAACCAGACCACGCAGGGCACAACCCCGCACAACCGGCCGTTTCGGTGGGATGACATAGCCGACACGGTGGCCGTTTCCCCGCGCGGTGCCGGAGCAGAAATTGCGCACTCGCAGCAGGAGGAAGGACTCTACGCATCAGCATCATCATCGTCATCGTCATCATCATCATCATCATCATCCCACGGTCACACAAGAGCGGAGAGATCGGGCACTTTGGGCAGCGAGACGCACGCGTCTCAAAGTCACTACAGCCCGTCGAGCACCAGGGAGTCTGGAGCTGCGCTGACTGAGGACGGGGAGGACAGGGAGGCGCACGGCCGGGGCGTAGGGGACACTGACAGCCGCAACCCCGAGCAGGCGCCTGCTGCAGAGTCTGCAAATGTTCCCCCGACGAGAGGAGACTGATAGGGGCCTGGTCCCCCACCCCCCCTCCCCTTTCTCTCTCGCACACATACACACACAGACTAACACACAAACTGACCCAACAAGGAGTGTTTTACAGACTCAATGCCGCAGGTCGGATAACACACAACAAGTCTTCTTCTCCAAACTCGCTCTGCAGATCCCCATGTGGATGCTGAACTGCACGTTATACCTGATATCCATGGCTCTTATGACTGAGAAAAGAGGAGACCTCGCTTCTTCTGTAAACACTGTTTCTCCTTCAGCACTAACTATGCGTTTGTTTCCGTCTTAGGCCATCTGTATGCCTTAAAATCAGTGTGTCCACTTCACCTCGGCAGCTTCCGAGGCCACTAACCTGCCTGTACGTGTCTACCAGACTGGTATAGATATTTTGTTAAACTGATTGGACAGAGCCTCCAGAGATGCGTTTGGTTTTTAGGACGTATTATGTGTCTCGCGGGCATACTGTGCTTACCATCACTGCCATTCATCAGCTGGTCTAAATCAATACTGCATTATTGCATTTTTATCATAGGCTGTACTTTTCTTTTCATGGATCAAACCTGGATTCCAAGTAGAAGAGCCTGCATTATTGAGTTATGCTCAGGTATGTGCATATAACCATGTAAATGTATTGTGTATTTGGTTATGTACATATAGGGCAGGCATACATCTTTTTGGCCTTGATGAACTTTTAGTGTAATTAGATTTTTATTAAAGGTACAGTATGTATAATAGGTATAACTATATCACAATAAACATCCGTAGAAAATAAATGATTCATTTCTATGGTTTTATACATCCATATAACAGATCTATGTATTCAAATGAATCACTGACCCTGTATGTGAATATATTTATTTACTCAGATAATATATATTCAAATAAATGTTAGTTTTTCCCTAACAGCTAACATTTTGTCTCACAAAAGAAAAGTCAGATGGATTTAAATGAACATTTCAGAGTGTTCCACCAGTAACATGCAAAACCCACATTTATTGACCGATATGAGGAAGTAGCCTCAACTGAAATTATAACGACAGTGCTAGAGCTGTTATTTTATGGTCAGTCTTGTGATGTGCCTATTTAATCAAATTTCATCATGGGGGTGGCCCTTTAATCACCTGTGTCCGGTGTGTGATCGCAGGGACTGTCTGCTCCTCATACAAAGAGAAAGCATTCATGTCCCAGACTGCCACAGTTCACCCGCTGCAGCTCTCACTGAAACCACTTCACACAATCACATGTGGTGAACTATGAAGTGGAAGTAGGACCAACCACCCCATGCGCTCTCTCAGCAGCATGTGAGGGAGGTGTATCGATTTGAGAGCTCTGTTGTTGTGCTGTACAAAAACAGAGAAGAACACATTACACAATACAGCCTGGTGCTATTTTGATCCAGCCTTCTCTGAAAAGGACTGCTTGGCTCAAAAAGGTTCGGTTTCTGTGCCGGCGGTGACAAGCATCAGTCACTATCACACTGAAAATAAAACTGGTTGATTTCGGCGCAGTAGCTGGTGCTTCAGTAACGTTGCTCTGTGATGTAAACGGTGATGACAGGCACTGTTGTGTTCGTGTGACAGATTTCCAGAACCAAAGCCAAGGTATGTGTCTGGTGACCCTAAACAGGAAGTACATTCATCAAGGAAGAGAAGCATCCCTCATTATCACAATACAAACCATGTGTACTGGAAAAATGTAATATAGAGTGTACACAACACAGTCAACACAGCCTGCCAATGCCAAACCAGAGGCCACTGCACTCTGTGTATAGAGGCCTTGACAGATGAGATCCCAGCACCTGTTCTGGTGCTATATAGCAGGAATAATAACTAACCTATTGATGAAGAAGTTCATCAGTGCTGACAGTTATTGCTGGAAGCAGCCTCAGAGTAGGACATAGCATCTGACCTTTGGACCCTTGAACTCAGTCACCCAGGTGTATGATTACATTATCTGAGCTGAAATCACTCATATGCTGCATTAAAGATCAGTACAGGATTCATTTGCCCTATAGCTCCAGCCAGGCAAATCAATCATACAATCTTAAGACTATAAAATACTGTTATCAAATCACTGAGGATATATATAAAAGCTTGTTGTCATTGCTGCTGGAGCTGGGACTTTTATACAACAATCATTTTTATATGGTGACAGCAGCAGCTGCACCAGTCACTTTAATGGTAGATTTATCAAAACCATGCTAAACAGCTGCATCATCCATCAGACAAATGGTGCAAACACGTGAAACACTCGGTAAAGGAAGGTTTGCTAGGTTATATTATGCTTATTGAAATATTTTTCCACCAAAAAAGTTGAATTAATATGCAAAAAAATTCTACATCTGCTCCTTCGCTGTCATGGAAAACTCCAGAATATATGAATATGCAAATTGTCTTTGCTATAAAAGTTTCACCACTAGATTCAAGATACATGTCTAATCTCAGTTCATGGGAACCACAGGCTTTAAATTTCCATATCACATGTGTACATGACATATTTGCATCCAAATGATATGCCACAACATGCAGCTGCAGCTGGATGGAAATCTACACACAGATTTCCATCCAGCAAAGAATCTCCTCACCTCTTTCGACAAAACGAACAGATAACAAATCAGATTTTTTATCCAAGAGAGTTCAGCTTTCTATTTTCCCACGACAGGTTTGACAGGTTCGGTGGTGACTCACTCCAACAGAGACCTTTCGAGAAAAGACGGGGGGATTGAGGGCTTTTCAATATGCCATTGTTTGAGCAGGGAGCCATCACAGAAGTTATGAAATATTACCATGTTGTCTTGCAGCAGAGGTGGACAATATGCAGGAATTGGACAATAGCTTTTTCAATTAGTAAAAGGGCAAATATGTAGTGTCATGCATTATAAAAGAGAAGGAGGCTGTGTGTATATATGTGCTGTGCTGTCAGCTTTCAGGGAGTTTGATATTGATGTTGTCTCAAGACCTTTAGAAAATACATGTAAATCATTTTCCAATCATTGCTCATTTGCAGAACTCAAAGACTGACACAGGTTCAAGTGACTTTGGTTCTGTTGTATTTCTATGGTGCAGATAATACATAGATATATGCATATGTGTGTTTATTTGTATGATACATACATAAATATATGCATGTGCCATTTGCACAATAGAAACAATGCTAATTCTGTCAAGGTCAAAAGGTCAAGTGATGGGCCTTTACTTAATTTTAAAGCTAACCATGTGTCTAGAGAGGCAAGACAATATTTCACTGGGTAAAAAGAAGTCATTAGCAATTGTTACCTAGTAACAAATTGACAAGGTAATAATTTTTGAAGCTGCAAAAGTAAAGACTGGTTGAGATATGAGATGTATTTGCTCATGCTCATGAGATGCTTGGACTGTTCCCTAAATCTTATACTTCCATAAAGTCACACAAATAGGAACTTAATGCTGACAGGCCTTTGCTCAGACTTATAGATGATTTGAATAAAAAGGGCCCATCAATATAATAGACACAGCACAGAGTCCTCGTCACAGCCCAGCCTCCTGTCTCCTGGCTGAGGGGGAAGGAGCATGGCTGGGTGGGTGGGGGGCTCACGCTCCTTAATCATAGCAGCTGCTAAGGTGTGGTTCTTACATGCTGAACCATGACAGAGCTGGAGGTGGCGGCGGCAGGGGAGGGGGGTTGACACACACTCAGTGGGGACTGTCAACTTGTCTGTCCAAGGTTTAGTCAGGGTCACAAGGCTAGGCCAGACCTCGCCTCCACTTAACCTACATCCATCTACAGTAATGAAACACCACGAGAGCCGACAACTATTACATCACCATGTTTAAAATGCAGGATCATTAGAAGGCAGCTCTAACCCAGGGAGAACCTCATCTTAGCCATGCATTTTTTAGCTTAAAGCTAAAGCTCTGTATTTAGGGAAATGCACTTTATGAGAGGACCGATCCCCCTGTGATATCACTCCCTGTCTTTATGTTGAGCTACGCTAACAGGCTACTAGTTTTTCAGGATCTATATGAAAGTGGTATTGATCCTCTCACCTAATTCACAACAAGAGAGGAAGAAAGAAAAAACAGCACAGATTCAAACTAGGTAACATCTCAAGGTCTCATTTGGTCTCCAGCCTGATTTTGCACATAAAACCACAGTTAAAGAAATCCAGTCCACAAAGTTCAGGACAACACAGAAAGCCTATTGATGTACACAAAAGCAAGCCTCTGCACCACCTTGCTTAAAATCCAAAAGTTAGGCTTTGTTTTACTCTGGCTCAGGAAAGGAAGCTTCTGAAGCTTCTATTTACTGCACAGGGCGGCTGATCTGATCCTACACTGCACTTCAATCCACTAACACAGCCTACAGGACTTATCTCCATAATACCAACACACCCACTGTAGAGTACTATTGCGTCACACACTTCAAAAACTATTAGGCAGTGTTATGGACAGAAACGGCATGTTTTACAATCTCACCAGCAGGGATCAAAGAGCAATTGAGGAAGACTAAACATTTCAGATAGTCTTCAAGGAGAGTGAGGCCGCTGTAGCTACACACTGTACAGCAGGTCATAAGCCTTGATGTCTCAGTGGCAGAAGGCTGCTGTGGAGACGGCCCTGGGAGGAGATAATTAAAACAGTAGCACCTATGGGAGGTCCCACCTGTAGCACTGAGAGGGAGCCGTTTCCAAATGAACAGCCCTGCAGAGAGCTCATCTGAAATTAATCAAATCCAACATGAAGCCAGACTCTGTGGACCAAGGTCAAACTTTATAGGCTCATCTACATTTCAGCCTTTTTTTCTCTCTCAGTGATGAACCGAAGCAGCTTTCGCTTTTATACTTAAAATACTTAATAACTCTCCAGGGAATTTATTCATCCACATGGAGGCAGGTGGCAGGGTGGGGGGAAGGAGAGGGTCACACGGGCCGACGGTGAAAGGAAATGATGAGTCATGATAGAATTTGAAATACAGAAAAAAAACTTTATTGATGTTCTGTACGCCTCCTTCCTCCCAGTTGTTCTACAGTAAATGAAGCTATGTCGCACACAGATCGAAGTTAGCATGGGCCACTCTGAACAGTAAAGAGCTGGGATCTCACACACACACACACACACACACACACACACACATACGCATTCACACACACACACACACACACACACGCATTCACTCTTTTCCTGTCGAGTGTATGTAAAAACACAGAGGACAGCAGTGAACACCCAGGTGGAGCAGGACAATCACAACCACCTCTTACATTTGTCACTTGAGCGAGGCGATGATGCAGAATGTCTGAAAAACTAAATGAACAAGTGCTAAACATGGACGAACTGCTCTATGGTGGTAGGTCCTAAATTTGATTTCACTAAACTGAATCCCACAGGAAAATTTAAATATTTCAGAGGTAATCTGTATGACCTACGTTTTAAACAGATGTTTCTTTTGCCACTCGTTTAAATTCCATATATAATACAGAATAAGGCCGCTACTCAAAAACAGCACATTTGTTCTAAATGGCTGGACTGGCCTTAATCATTGCTTCTTGGTTTTCCCAGTGTGCTTCTACAAGATTCCTGATTATTTGTATTTTATGTAACCACAGTCGAGGCTGACGGGCCCTGCAGCTCAGAGCATGTCCACTACAGTATGTTCTCCACTTGAGGTTACATAACTGTTTACTACACTGTAGCATTGATGAAAACCAAAAACTTCTTTGAGGACAGAGTTCTTGTAAGGCTTCTTATTATAGTTGTCACTGATACCAAAAATACAATAACAGACTGGCAATAAATAAAAACAAATCCAGACAGGTCACAGGAAATAAACAGCTAATACAATGCACATACACATTGTTTTTTAAACAGGTTTAGATTTGCAAAATCTTTCTACGTAACATTCTGTTGTCCAATGTCGAGGCAAATAAATAAAATCAATACTGACGCTGCACTGTTAGTACAGTACATTAACACTACAGCATGTTATGATACAAACCATGAAATAAAAACGTACACCTTCAGTATTTGAAGAAGCCAATATGCAAGGCACAACAGACTGAATTCTTAGTGAGGAAGCTTTTTAAAAATATTAGTCTCTAATGATTACAAAAGAGAAATGACAAAATGATGCCAAAAGGGAGTTACAGCTGAATCCCAGTGTTTTGACTATGGACCAAAGGCCAAGTCCTCATGGACCTGGATGATGTATGTTCACCTCTGGGTAAATAAAGCCTCAGCAGAGAAATAGGGTGGAGACAGTCCCAGCCCTCTGCACTGAGACTCTTTACAATGGTTGTTCAAAAACAACAGGAGCAAACCATTAAAAAGAGATTTTAGGTCCAAACCTTGACTTTCATGTCGCTGCTCACCACTGTTGACACTTTATAAAATCAGACATACATTACATTTCCATTATCAAGAGCCCACGGAGGACTGGTCAGTTGGGATCCAGCTGTAAAACTGTGTCCACTTTAGGAAACACAATAGGAAAAAGTTAAAGGGCATGTTTGAGATTTTATTCCTCGGGTGTTACTGGTCACTGTGAAAGCTGGATTTAAACAGCACAATGATTTTAACCAAGTAATATGGATTTTTTTTTCAATAGCTCTCCATTAGCTTAAATTCTACATTCAGGATACTCCAGTGATTTAGATGTTGGGGAACTTTGAGACACTGAACCGCTGACATTTGTGCTGCAGAGCCGGAGGGAAGCTGGATTTTAGTTCCTAGTGAGAGTCAACCTGATTTTTTCCCCATTGTTAGATTATCTCAGCTCCCAGTTTGTAAAGTGAGATCATCTTGGTGACATCACTATGATATCACCAGGGTTATTTTCTCACACTCGACAAAGCCTAACCCTAACCCTCCTCCGAGACCTTACGCAACTTTTCTCACAGGCTGTGTGGTACTGTGAATGGGACACTGAGCTCGATGGGTGAAATCAGTGGAGTGCCCCTTTAAAAAGTTCTAATAATATATACATCTATGTCAGTGGTTTTATTCTGGAAACTTAATAGTGCATCTCAAATGTGCCCTTTAATAATGTACTGACTTCTAATTCACAGAAGGCCATTAATGCTGGAAGCAGGTAAATAACATCTACTCCCACTGATTGAAGAGTAGAAATAGACTCTACTCTACTGTAGGTATGTCGCCAATGTATCATCACATAATACAGACTTTATTCCATTATTGAACATACCACTAAGGCAGAATCAGGCACTAGATAATATAACTGTGGCTGAAGTTTATTGTCAAGGGCTATCTAGGTTAAACCAATCAGCTAGCCTCCTGATATGTACCTTGAAATTCTTCATACAAATGTAAACATTCAGTGATATTGCACTCAAGCAGCATACTAACATACTGTTTCATGTGTCAGTACACATACTTTTATACGCATAAAGTGCTTGGATGTAAAAAATATTGGAGCAGGGAAAAAAAGGGTTCGCCATTCCTATGTCAGATTTTTAGATGTTTGAAAACTTGGGTTGGGTGGGACACGCCACAGCAAAAATTAAACCATGGTTTTGTGTGTAAGCCATAAACTCGGTACCTCAACAAGAGCTACCTGAAGCGAAATGATGCATCCAAATACAAAGAGGCAAGGCTCTGCGTCGCTGTGTTTTGGTTTCAGCATTTCCATCCCAAAAATGTCAATCAAACAATCTTCCCATGCTCTCTTGCCTGCAAAAAGGGGAAAGAAAAACATACACACACTCATTAAAGCTGAAATGTCTTTCCATAATTCATAGTTTATTAATTTATCCCAGGCCCATCGTTTCTCTTCTAGTCAAATGATTTAAGCAGGCGGTCATATATTATCAATTCTGGATGAGATGAAGAGGCACTCTCTCCTGAGACCATTTCTCCTGCACTTGAAGAGGCCTCGGAGCTGCTGAATATACTTAAACTGCATATTACAGTTGATCTCTTTTTCTCTCTCTTCATCCATTTAACTCCTCATCCATTTGCACTTCCCTCCATCAGTCCATTTACACATCTATCGATTCCCCCCATCCCTCTTCCTGTCTCGCACTGACCTTGTCACTGCTGGTGGAGTGTGTTGGGTGTGTTTCTCCTGACTCCAGGCTCAGGACAGACAGGCCGGAGTCTATTAGCTCCTCTATGAGAGAAAATCAACATTAGCTTAGCTGTATATCATCCAGATGTGTTGCCAGGAAAACTCACTGTGGCTGTTTCATACCTGTGCTGATGTTGCACTTGGCAAGCTCCACGGGCTGGACAGAGCCCTCCTGCAGAGAGGCACAGGCTTTTTCAGCAGGGGGGAGTTGGGAGCTGTGGGGGGGTTGCTGTCTGTTTTGGTACATTCAGTCTCGGCTGCCTGCTGCTGGGCAACAGGCGGAACAGGCGGACCACCTCCCTGATCCTGAGGACTACCATCATCCTGCCTGGCACTTTCAAGAGGCTGCTGTTGGCCCTGCACTTCGTGTTTGTTCTTTTTCGGCGAGGAAGCTTTTAAGGAGCTCTGACTTCTGGTTTCAGAGTTGGCTGAGTCCTGAGGGCCCGTGGTTTGCCTCGTATGAGCTCCCTGGATGAGTTCCTCTGAGAAGCGTACTTTCTTCTCCAAACTCCGAGGGGACGAGGCCTCGGCCTGCACAGGAGCGGAGGCGTCTTCTCTCAAGGTAGCAGCTGGCACAGGAGCTGTGGATTCACTCACCTCCTCAGATGTACTCAATGAATCTGGGCTGGGCGACAGCTTCAGTTTGGAGTCCTGATCTTTCTGATCTTCTACTTCAATGTCTGTGAGGGCGTCGAGTTCCTCCAGGAACTCCTCCAGTGTTGTATCACAGCTCTGTGATTTGAGATTAGAACAACAAATGGGATACGTTTGCTTTCTTTAATAACATATTGACAAATGCACACTTTATATTCACACTAACCAGGTCTGACTTCTCACCTGTTGGTTCTCTCCCTCTTCATTTGCCTGCCACCTGAAAAGTAATGGGACTTTGATTAGAACCTATTGAGTAACAGTGAGGGAACAGCAGTGTTGTTGTTCTGCCCAAAACATGCACAAGTTTACAAGTTGAAGCAATTGCACAGCTTTTTGCTCTCTTCTGAGAATTAGATGAGAAGACTGAAGCCTCTCTTATACCAGTCCACTCAAGTTTACGCTACAGTCAGCAGCTGGCTAGCTTAGTCCTTTATTCTAGCTGACCTTATTTTAGCTTAGCCTAGTTTACAGTAGGTAAAAATAAAGACTAGGGACAGGGAGAAAGAGCACACATGGCGTAAAAAAGCACATAACCTGATGCAAAAACATGATATCATCATATTCACTGAATAAACAAGAGTGGTCTTTCTTCCCAACCAGAAAGCAGGTAAGCTCTTAAAATAGCAAACTATTCCTTTTATAGTGATTAGTCGTGTAAGCTGTAAGTACAGTAGTTTAGCTCTTTGGCCTCAGCTGTTGTAATATTAGTGAGCTGTGAGCTGCCTCTCACTTCCCTCAGATCAATTGCCAACTGTGACCAGAGCACAGCCTGATACCAAGAATGTTCTGTGGATGCACCTGATTTGTGTTTTTTACACTGCGTCCTGACCCCTCCCTCCGACCATCACTGAGACAGAGACAGAAAATCATCTGGCACATTACATTTTCACGCCGAGAGGCTATAATGCCTCTCCCCCAGGTCTGTGGTCTCCTTGTTTTTTGAGATTATGAGCAACGGTTGTGTAACAGTGCATCCTGAATGCCTCCTCATCTCCCAGCACACTAGTTTGTTTCACAACAGAGAAAGTGCTGGAGGAGAAAAGATGAAGGCAGTGAGAAGTAAATGAGGCCTTCTGGGTTATTTAGTCAGCTGCCATGACTTCCAAATCAAGTCTCATGACGTCCTAGGGAATTTGTACATTAGGGCACAGTGCAGGAAAACAACACTCCTTCACAACTGTTTTACATATTTCATTAGTCATAGTATGTTTTTCTAATGCATGTTGACTAAGGATGTGGTGAGAGACGCTCCAGCGGTTGAATCAGCTTTGGCATCGAGCTGCTGTGTGCATAGGAACAGAGTAAATAACATTTGGCAGCAACTGACCTCCTCGCCCTCCCAGTCAGACGATCTTTGCCTTTTGCTTTGCTGCTCATCACCAGCACATTTTTAGCTCCCTTGTCTTTTCCTCGCTTCTCATGACCTGGGACAGAAACACACAGAAAGTTTAAATGACCATTACATGACGTTTTTGATAACTGCTGAGGCAACGGTGTATTTTTAACTCTTTTCTCTCTCTGTGGGTTTAAAGTTCTTTCAATTTCAGCCCCCAAAAAACTACAAGATTCACTCTGTCACCCACAACATTATCTACATTTTCTTTTCCACCTTCTATCCCACCACTTTACACTGTTACATAAATCTTTTGAATTATGTCCCACACAACATCCTCTTTCAACTTATGTCACTGCTATAATTTAATATAGACTCTCTGACACAAACAGCTTTTGTGCACTACATAATCATCTTCAGGCAGTGAATCAACTTAAATCATGTTTTAAGTGTGGGATACCTCTAGAGTCCACATTTGTCCTCGGTTGTCCTCTTCTAGGATTCCGTCCACCTGGAATTGAAAGAAAAAATGCAATACAAAAAAAAACAAAACAAAAAAAACAACAAAGATAATGATGAAGGACATCCTGCTGTCCTCATGTTTTGACATCAAAGCTCTTATTCTCACATCCTCAGTGCAGTGTGTCTGGACTATGTCTCACCTCTGCCAGAAGGCCCCCAGTCTCTGTCAGGCAGGGATTTGTCTGAAAACCTAAAAGCAGAGGTTCGGTTTAGACAACACACAAACCAATCCAAGCAGTGTCATGGTCATGTTTCAAAATAACTGCTCAACATTTGGCTCAGATGACATAGAAGCTCATCTACACCCCATCAACAGGCTCTTCTGACGTTCGAGTATCATCATGGTACATTTACTGTGGGCCACTTGCACAACCACTGAGAGGCTTTTTTCAGCTCTGCGAGTCACACCATTGCATTTGACAAGCACTGAAACCATCTAAATTGTTGAATCAAAAACACATTTCCTCTTCTATTCTTACTCGAGGGCCTTGTCTCACCAAATAAGGGAAGGCATTCCATCCCTTATCCCGAGCTATAAATAGCTGCTCTTTCCTTGTCTCTTTACATTTGGATGCTTCCTTAAACAGCACATTAATTTACTCCACAACTTTGTTCTCCCTTTGTACTACAGCTCCGTTTGTTTGAAATCTAACAAATGCTTAAAACTAATGGTGTTTGCCCCTCAGTCAGTTTATGGTGCTACTGTACGGGTCCATTAATTGAGGGTGATGTGTTCAGTGTATGGCTGATTTCATTTTAAAATTAGAGGGAGTCTAATTTTTTGTGGTCAAAATCTAAAAATACAGAATAAGTTACAGTAACATCATCATGTCACACAATGATACAATTCACCCAAAAAGTAATTATTTGGTGTAATTTTGTGCAACATCCTGTGACTTGTCTTGTCTTATGATCATGTGTTATAATGTGTAATGCAGAAATAATAGATTCTTCCACCGAGGAACCAGAGAGAGGCGAGCTGTTCTTCAAGGCTGGTTACTGAGAAACCCTGAGCCTGTTGGAATTTCAGTGCAGATGCAGAAACAAACTGACCTGAGATGCAAATGAAGCAGAGACAGGCAACATTTAGCATATTTAATTGAACTGCTAGCCAGGCAGGGGTTGGGCCAATGAAGCTAATGACATTAAAATGTAATTACTGTGTTTACTGAAGAAACAGCTCAACATTTAGGCTTTCTCGTAAAGACTTACATGTGACTGTCACCTCTCCTGCTCACTCATTTACATATGAAAAAACACCTACCAACATTTCTACAGCTCACTACCAGTAAAGATAATGTTTAGTTATTTCAATCTGTGAATACGTGTGAACACAGCTCCAGTGCATTACTCCCCATAAAACTGCAATTTGTCATTTTTACACTTCTGTTTGCGTTTGGATCAGGAAGTGAGCCTCGAAGGTGTGGCAGTGAGATTTTCTTTTCACAGCTACTTCCAGTCGTTATGCTAAACTAAACCGACTGACAGCTACCGACGTACAGACATGGGAGTTGTATCCATCTTATTATTATCATGAAAGCCAAGATAGCACAGAAAAATCTCCCTCCCAAAATGTCAAAGCATGAAATGTCAGTTTTTCAGTGACATGAACTGGTGGAGGACTGGTGTTTCATAGGAAATCGTACTGTACATTTTTGGAGGGATTCTAAAACTAAAGGGAGACAAAGTGTGAATAAGTTGAACTGAAGGAGGAGGTGAACGCTTCTAATTCCTCACTGTATAAATAACACTCCCTCAACAGTCTCCATGACCATCCCTTGATAAGGCAGAACTGGAGAATAATAATAAGCCTACTCAGTTGACATTGCGGGGAAAATGATTTCTCCAACACAAAAACAGAGACAGCCAATGAAAAATCACCAGGAAGAGCACAGCTGTGAGAAATCTCAGACATGAGCAGTGCCGTGGGAAAAAGCGAGTGCTAACAAGTCTTACATGTTCTCAGTTTTGTCCATGTCCCACGCCCTTCTCCACTGGCCCTTTGCATTTTTATGGCGTGCCACTCTCTCCCTGTCAATCTGCTCACGCTCTTTCTTCCACCTCAGATACTCTTCCTGCTCCTCTTTCAGTGTGGGGATGTTGAGGTCTGTGTTGGCCTGCAGGCTCTCGGGCTCCTGCATGGACACAAAACATTTCAAGTATGTTTTAACAAAATCATTAAAATGCAGATTTATATCAGTGTACTTTCATTGAAACATCACTAACTTAAAACACCTGCACCACTCAGTTTGTCATTGCAATACATAGTATCGTGCTACAGACCAATCAGAGCATTAGACATGGGTGGCCATAAACAAGAACAGCTTCTCATCTCTAAACAAATAATTAAACAGCAACAGGGCAATACACAGATCTGTAGGGATCGCAAGGAAGGACGCAAACAGGATATTTCTGGTATCTTAATGCATTCTACATTGCTGTAAATGCCAATCATTGCCTCACTGTAAATACTAATTACAGCCTCTGGGCGCCCATTGGATTACAAAAAGCTCCCTGTTTGTCTACCACAATGACTGCGAGGCAACACAATCAAATTCTTTGAGACAATATTCCAGGCAAAAAGTGCAGTGTACTGTAAACACAATTAGGTCCCCTTCCTCCTCTCCCCTCTTAACCAGTTTATTGATCACTGTGATGAGAGCACAAAGGATTGCTTGCTAATGCTAAAGGGAGAGAGGAGGATCTGATGCAGCCTCTTTAGCACATCAAAGGGGACAGAGGCGGTGTATTCTTGTTACAAAGGCCTGGAGCAAACCAGGTCTACACACAGCGCCGTGTTCACATAAAAGACAAGCAATCTCTGAGAGAAAGTGACTGTCAGGTCAGCGTTCGTTTCTAAACAGCAGGTGGTGGATGACGCTGGTGCCTGGAGAAAAATCCAAACTGTGGGAGATTTCCTGGTAAAAAAGGGGGAAAGATTTACACGTTTCTCCGCATATTATGTCCCACAGCAACAGTGAAGTCACAGCACAGTCCAGGAACAAACTATGATGGGTGATGTTTTCTCCTCACGTGTGAACCAATCACAGTCAAGTAAACATGTTGCTGTTCTGCGTGTAGTTATTGGTGAACAGAGCATCTGTGCTCATCCCTGTGTTTTCCATCTCCTCTTCCCTCCCTCTCCTCCGGCCCCCAGGGGACGTCAGGGGCCACGAGGGAAGGCAATCCTCACATGTTCCAACAGGCCGTCTCCTGCTGCCAACCCCGGCACCCGGCTAATTAGCACTTTTCAATTTCTTGCCTCCATGTGGCCTCCAAGGGAGGTTGTCAGGGGCCATGGCAGGTAGGATGGACGTTACACAGAGAGTGTGGGCAGGACTTGGTCTCCAGCTGTCAAGTTAAGGTAGATTAAAGGTAACCAATGAAAAATGACTGATTCTGCTCCTGTTGTGGACCAGTGAGCCTCCGGAAGCTGCACTGCTTTAGGCTGAACATGCCTGCAGAGGTTTACAGTTTATTTGTTAACTAAAACAGTTACTTATGTAACACCTGAAAAAAGCAAACACACGTCTGCATCTGATTTCCTTGAGCACTCACTCAACTGTGGGGCAAAGGCACAGAGAGCCAGAGAGACGTGAACAGCAACATTTCATGTGGTGTGCAGAGCAGGCCTTTGAAGCTCGTCCTCCCTGCGTCCCCAGTCGGCCTGTTTATTGCACGCCTGATCTGTGACATGGCTTTGAGCTACTCCTGCAATGTTTCCATGTCAGCCAGTGGGAGGCAGATGGGGACAAGCACTTGAGAAGGGGTGTGTGCATGGTAACGTGTTTGGCCTTTCTTGTGTGTCAGCGTTTGTGATGAGGGTAGAGCACATCTTTGCATTTGTCGTGTGCTCGTACAGCGAGCTGTCAGGTGGAAACCTTGTATTCCACCTTGGTTTCATTTCCGTGAATCATGTGTCCAAGGCCCGGAGAACGTGATGCTTTAGAGATGGAGCATAAATGTCAATATTTAAATCTTCATATCAGTGTGTTTTCATGTCTGTCTTGGGAAGCACAGCACTGTGCTACCTGTCATTGCTGTGAAAGCCCTGTGATCCCCCTCAGTGTGATTCTGGTTCATTCAGAGAGGTCAGAGAGGAGAGATGAGACAAAGAAAGACTAACACAACACAGCGGTGTGTTCCCTCCCAATTAAACATAATTGTAAAGAGTCACATTACTGCTGCAATAAACTGTAAAAGCAAATCAAGCGAGTGCACAGGCTCATCTATTAAGAGGTGTACACTGCCCTCAAGTGGACTAGTGGTGCTGCAGCATGACTTGGCACTTGTTTTATAATGTCCACTATGCAATGGCGTCATCGGGGCAGAGTGTAGTTTGCAAGTGGCTGAACTTCAGTGGTTTGGAAAATGGAACTCTTCATACTGCAGGTGGAGAACAGTGTGAATTATGGTTCTGTTGCCTTTGTGACTCCAGGTTGCGCTCGGGTGAAAACGGTGGATGAGTCATGTTGCCATTAACAGCAACACTCGCATGAACAGCCGTCGGGGGGAGAAAAGAAACGCTGGACAGAGTGGTCTGGTACACCCACGCACGCATGCACACACACACACACACACACACACACACACACACACACACTTCTGCCCACACCCCAATGCAGTCTAGCACATACACAAACACAAAGGACCCCTGACTACCATCTTCTCTCTCTCTCTCCCTCTCTCCTCACACTTCTTCTTCCTCTCCCTCTCTGACCCCTTCCTGGCACCTCGCCAGGCCTGTCTCTTTGGCAGCATAATGAGCCTTTTGAGAGTGAGAAGGCAGTCGAATGTTAATTAGATCAAATCGGCCCTTTCAGGATGGTGGGAATGGGGAAACAATCATGCCAGAGGAGGGCAGACCACTATAGGATCCGGAGAAGACAAATGGAAGCTGGAAACAGCCAGGAGTGTCTCCTCTCTTCTCCCTCCTTATTTCCTCTCTGCTCCTTCTTCCTCAATTTCGTTTCTCATTTCTCACGTTTTCATAAGTGTGAACTGACGTCTAGTCGTGAGGTAAATCCAGGCATCACAGTCTGACTGGGACGCTGCCAAATAACCGCACCCCTCTCACAGAGCCATTATCTATTTCCAGGGTATCTGATGCACGCACACACGCACACACGCACACACACACACACACACACACACACACACACACACACTCATGCAATAAAAAATATTTCAGAGGCGATGGTGTCTATGCACGAGGATCTTTTTCATACAAATATTTTTCTAACACCACACAGACACATGACTCTTTTCTCCCTCCCAGATCACCCTTCGGCAGCACTCTCTCGCTGCTCATAATCTGTGTTAAATGATACTGGTCATGTAAACAGCAACCACGTGGAAACCAGGTCTCTGGGATTCACAGATGACTGGTGCACTGGAGCGCTGGCTACCGTTCAAGTGCTGATTCAGTCCACATGATAAATAAAGGGGGACAGACCAAGCGGGCTAGAAATAAAGGCAAGAGAACAGCATGTTCAGCTCATAGATTTAGTACACACTGGCTCTGACAGGTCACTGGACAGCACAATGTGTATCAGACAGTCAGCCACGCAGATGTGTAAATACATATTTACAAAGAGCCTCCGCTGGTTTTGTGTCCAGAGACCCCCTCCTGCAGCTGGAGTGTGTCTGTGTTTACAGTAGTGACGTTCGGCTGCCTGCTCTGTGCTTCAGTCTATTGATTGAATAGATAGTATATGTGTAAAAGAGTGTGTACGTGTGTGCGTCTGTGTATTTATGTCAGACTTCAGACTGAGGCGGAGCAGCTGCTTCTGTATACCCGGGGGGGCTAAGGTCAGTGACAGTGTGGCATTTCACAGCCCAGCCAGGGGTATTGCATGTGCACATGTGTCTCTGCTGATATGTGTTAAACATAGGAACTGGAGCATTCAGTACATAGTGAAGCTATTGACGTTTAAAAAAACATCTCCGCTCTCATTTTAGTGCTGATAACAAGCTCTTTTGTGGAGCTGTAACAGCATATATCTATCTTTTATGGTACCTGAGGGACTCAGGGCCTGTTCCACACACCCAGCAGCATCGACACACAGAGGCTGAGTGTTTTTTCATTTGATAAAAATACAACAAAAGCTTCTCAGAGAGAGGAAAGGTAATAAACAACCACTAGCTCTGGGTGGGATTACACTAAAAAAAAGTCATCCAGACCTTTTGAAGATTCTCAGTTCGTATGAAGTTTTGGTTCTAGAGGGCATCAACTCAACAGCTCTATCAGCAGCCAACCTTTTACTAATCCCACACCAGTCAGTTCCAGCCCCAGCCCACCTCCTGCCCTCAAACCATTGTGCTCCATCACTGGAGGGGTGTGGCCAGCAGACATGTCTGACATCTATGTAAAACACGTCGGTGCAGCCCCGAGAAGAAACAAAGGGTGGATGTGAGAGAGGAAGCAGACAGCAGGGTGCATGCCGGGTGTGTCTGATCCGAACCTGTGCTGCTGCGTTTCTCTTAGTGGCGTGAGCTGGCTGCTTCCCCCTCCCAGCTGACTCCACACGCCTCGTCTGTCCGTCATCTGTAGGGCTCTTCACGTCCGCAGGACCCAGCCTCTTCTCTGGCCTCTCACTCACCACCCTCTTACCCTGGAGAGACAGTTACTCATATTAGTAGAGTGTCATAACTGCTGCCAGATGCATTGTAATATAAGAGTGCCAGTGCTTATCATGTCTGGACAAGAATTATTATTTTGAGGATGTGAATACATTTTAATCGTAATTCATGCGCACTAATCAAAACACTTACCCCTGACACCAGCTGGTCTCTGTCCGGACCATTCGTGAATAGATTATTCTGATCGCTCAAGCATAAATGTAAGCTCGTATCCAGAAATTTCCTGATTTAACAAGATTACAACTCATGCCTACACCAGCTGCACAATTAGCCATGCTACTAGTATAACATCTCTTTGGGAAACTACTATGTCAGTTTGTTAGTTGGTCCCCAACCGATCAGAATTAAATCAACAAATATCAGACAAACTGTCCTGTTATGTGGTGCAGATGTACAAATGTGTCCTAATGTCTTTGGCGATCTTCACTTCGTTTAATTTATAAATTTGTCTTCTAGTTTTGTTTGAAATGAGATTCCTGTTCTTTGTGGAGCTATAATGTTAGCAGGCTAACATGCTAATGAGAGAAAACCTTACACCTGCTTCACAGCTGAATGTTAGCATTGTTGGTATGAGCATGTCAGCATACCTGCTAACTACAGTGAATCTGCTAGCATGGCTGCCTTTTTGACTACTGACAGCTGAGACATATTTAGCCTGAACACTGTAACTGTAGCGATAAGCTGCTCTTCGTATTGGACAAAGTCAAACATTGAAGAGTGCACTGTGTTGTATTGAATTTAAAAACTAGAAACGTCAGTGGTTCGGCAGATTTTTAGAATTGTTTCTTCTGGCTCTTATGGGCAGATCTCCTTGGCCAACCGTAAAAGCTTTGACTCGAGTTCAATGTTGCTTTTTGCTTACTGACACTTTCTCAGAGCAACATGAAAGCATCGACCTACCCTGGCTGTGCTGTGGTCGAAAGCTTTTAGTTGTTAAGAAGGCAACCTGTTCCAGAAACCTCAGCTCGTTCAGCTAAAATATCCACCATCTGTTTCTGCTGTGAAGTTATCACACTTGTTTTCTTCTTTTATTATAGTGGATTATCCACCATTTTGCCTCATTTCTTAAAGGAAAGTGGTGATTGGCAGTGCAGCGAATTTACCTTTTTTCCTGCCATGGTGACCGTTAACTGTTTCCTGTGGCCTCGGCCGGCGCTCTGTGAAGAGCCTTCCCCCCCTTGTCAGGCACAGCCTCCTGCTGTCCTTTCCCAGCTGGTGAACTGCCGCTGAATGGTTTTGTCATCACCACACGACTATCCTGCTTCAAACCAAACAGGGGAACATGTCATAAAATATTTACGTGGCTTGCAGCCTCTGCTCTTCTACAGAAGACCTGGTGCAGACACTCACGCTGGTGGACTTGGTGATTGTGATGGTCAGATCGTCAGCTTTGCCCTTACGGCTCTGCAGTGCCATTCCTTCCTCCTCTGCCCTTTTCTTATCTTCTTCCACCTCCTAAATGCAACTCAATGGAAACAATCAGCTAATCAGGAGGCCTGTTTAGAGCAACAAGGCCTCACACAAAAGAACCAAGCTCCAGAGTTGCATCTCTACTCTGCACATCAACTCTGAACATGACAGATAGTTCTCTGCCTGTGGGCACATGTCCTCACCTTGTACCTCTTCATGAGTGCTTCGTTCTTCCTGCGGAGAGCCTCGATCTTCTTGTCCAGCTCCACGTCCCTCTCATGATCCCTCTTGGGCATCATGTCACTGTCAGTCTGAAAGGACACAAATCAATTTACTGATACAATTTGATGAAACCATGATGCACAATTTGTTTTTAGTGTTTTTTTAATTTGAGCATCATTCTGGTAATCACATGACATTTTTCTATTCTACTGTGTTTTGTTAGCTTCATTACCAAAACAGTACTTTTTATGACTACTTACTAAATGTCATGTATTCCATGTTGGCTAAAAACAGACAGCTGTGTGAGAAAACTGGTAAAGTTTTTGTCATTATTTATTGATGTATCATTGGATCAGAGAATGAGTTAACAAGACAGCAAATCCAGATTCCAAAGATTTGCATACTTGTTGCTATGGACACAATTTGTACTTCAATGTGGTCCAATATTCAGCCCTATTTGGTCCACTATACCAATAAACACTCTGTGTTCAAACTCACTATAAAATCATGAAAAGATCTGTGTAAGACAAGCACTGAAAACAACGCAAAACTTTCAATTAGCTCACTTATAAACAGAGCTGAAAAGAAAATCAACAAATCCTTAATGGATGCTGAGAAGAACTGAAAATGTTGGGTCCACACCGCTGCATGTGCTGTGATTACACACCACACTAACATGCCCTCACACCCACCACAGATGGAGCATTCATTATGAAGCTCAGTTACACCAGCAGAATGCATATGCAGACTGCAGAGCATCCTAAACATGCTGATGCGGTCAGCAGGACATGCCCACTCACACAACAAGAGGCCCCATATTGAAAATCTCTGCAAAGCCGGTTGCAGACATGTCCAGGAGCTGCAGTTGAGTTGAAGAACACTCAAATGGGAACAACACAGAATGATAACAATAATGTGGGAGCAGCAGCTATTTCCAACACAGGGATCTCATTTCCTTCGGCCTGCAGTAAATTAACGCTCTGTCACAGATCTGGTCTGTGTAGTCTTTCTTAAGATGATGAGTGTGTGAGTGGTGAAAGTTGTGGTCCCTTTAACTGGCTGCAGAGCAAACTTAAAGGGTGCATGGCTCAGAGGAATGGTGAAGGAGGAAGCACTCTCTGCAAAGAGCAAGAAACAACAAGCTGCCATAAGACTTCTGTACTGTCTCACCTGTTTTAAAGCATTATCAGAAATTTGGGATACATGCATATTTGCTTCATTGCCATTAGGGAATCTACTTCCATGTATAAATTAAACAAAGAGTTCATTTGTGAGCTTTAAAAGGTACCCACTTTCAAGCTTTATGCTAAGATAAGCTAACCAATTGCTGTGTGGCTTCATAATTGATACATACACATGAGAGTGATAGCAATCTCTCAACTAACTCTCAGCCAGAAACTGAGTCAATGCATTACCCTAAATTTGACCCGTTCTTCTCAATTTATCCACCAGTGTATGTGAAATGCCAGCATGAGGACAGGCCACAACGCAGCTCATACAAAATGTAACATATTGTCTCGAAGACGCATGACCCGAGCTAATGAGATAATACTCAGAGGAAATAACATTTCTGCTCTCAAACAAGTTGCCTGAAGTAGACAACAACATGTAGGGTTTAACAGTAATGATATTTGGGGATTTATGGCATAAAGTGACGCGACAGACAAATGTGTGACAGACTGCGCTGCTGTTTCATCCCTCCATCTGTTGCGGACATGTTGGAAGCCAGCACTATTTTCCTTCATATCTTCAAAAGATTTCATTCAACACACAAACAATAGTACTCGGATGACACTCAATGAATCTCAGTCATTGTCAAAAAAAAAAAAAAAAAACAGCTCTCAGCTCAATCAGCTAAAACAAGTGTTTCCCACTTTGAGTCAGAGTTGACATCATCTGTTGCAGTTCACAGCCATGGAGAAGTGACTACGCCGCTGTCAAATAGAAAACGTGCCAATGGTGCTTGGCGAAACTGTGAAACAACACAATCCACTTTGAAGTATCCCATTCTCCATGCGCTGTATAAATCATTCTGGAGGGGTCAGACCTTCTTGACAGGGACAGGAAGTAGTCGTGCCAAAGCGAGTCAGTCATCCTCCGCCGTTGCCCCAGTGACGACAAGAGAGTCGAGGCTGCTTCTATGCGATATTACCAGCTTCAGAATGATGACTCACTGCTAGCGAGCGCACAAAGACCATCACATTGGGACTGCAAGAAATTCTTTCGGGCTTTTTCCATCACTGCCTCTGTATGCCTGCAGAGAATGGCCGCCACTGAGATATTGAGTTCAACTCTTGCGATTACGCAGATCAACCTTTTTTGCTCCGGGTTGCCCGCACAGACTTTTCGGTGAAATAAAAAAGGTAACACACTGCGACTCCAGACGTGTCCCGAACCTACTTCAAACCTGCTGAGATACAGAGAGCAAGTGAAAAAGTTGGTACTCACTCAAAGAGGCAGCAGGCTGGAAAGTGGTTACCTCACAGCTCCTAGTTGTCAGGGTATCCAAACACAACAGACCATGAGGACATACCACCAAGAATAGGCGCAAGGGAGAGACACGCTGCTGACTCTGAATCTCAGCAAGGCCAATGGCGGAGGCTGGAGCGAACGCCGGCCTCCACAAACCAAAGTGGGGAGACTCTGTGCGGGGACGGCACCTCTCTGGGTCCAGCCAGACAGCTCTGTGAATGTGCAGCAGCAATGCTAACGCTCACACATACACACACAATCACAAAACACACAGAGACGTTGTGGGTCTGCCAGTGGACGGCACCCATGCCCGGACAGGCAGGCAAAAGGGGGAGGAGGAGGGGGGCCTGCAGAGAGAAAGCTGCCAAGGCTTCCTCCCTACCCAGCATTCCTGTCACCTACAGGAGCTACAGCAGGGGAGAGAAAGCAGCAGAGACACAACTGAAACGCAGCATGTAGCCACAGCTAAATCTGCGACAGAGCAGGGGGAACCTAATACCAGAGGCAGGGAGAGAGAGTGCTGGAGAGGGTGGGATGAGACAAGAGAAGGGGAAGGAGAGAGAAGGCACTCACGGGTCTTTCCATGTCAGCGGTGAGAGCTGGGCTGGGTCCAGGCGCAAGGCAGCCGAGGCGGCAGAGAGGGCTGCCTGGAGTCGACGATCATGCCTCGATTACAATGAGCCAAGTTGGGCAAGCAGCCAAGACGTCTAACAAATGCACAGAGCTCCCCTGTTAACGGATTTCACAGCACCCACCCGCCTGTCCACCCTCTCTCTCTTGCTCTCTCTCTCTCCCTAACCCTCCCACCCTCGTGCACATCCTCCCTCCCTCCCTCCTGCTCGCTCTCACTCTCTAAAGCACTTGCTCCTTCCCCTCCTCACTTATCCTCTGCTCAAAACACGCAGGTTAAAGCCCATCACTCTCTTCACATACAGTCAGTGTTTTTGTAAATTAGCACTACAGCTCAAATGATACTACATTAAAATTAAATATATATTCAGTTCTGTGTGTATGCTTGGCAGGAACAGCAGGAAAATACGACAACGTTTTTTAACCATATTACCATGTTTCTTCTCTCTGTCTTTTCTAAAGATTGGTGGGTTCTGGTGTACATATTTGCACCGTTAATTTCATAATTGAAGGCTTTTCATTCTTTCTTCTCCCACCATGTCTGTATGCTGAGGCATACAGACATGGTGGGAGCGTACATGCACAAGATATTTGCTCTCAGAGTTCTCAGATCTCTTTTATACCACGTCACATTGTCTTAAATATCCAAGTTGGAAGAAAAAAGGCTTCTTTTTTTCTTTTGAATGACTCCCATCCTAATATGACCCTATTCACATCTGAACATGGCACTCTATAAATCCAGACATCACAAGTGAGACACCAGCTGTGTCGCCTACAAGCTCCAGACTACATGTTCAGAGTACTAAAGGAGCTTCCTAAAGACTGGAGCACAGTAGAGTGGGAGGGAGGGGGTGGAGGGTAGTGCCTGCCGAATTTCCCACAGTTCTTCATGCATGGCAAGCTGCATCTGCTTAAGTGTGAGAGCTCCTGACATGCTGCAAACAGGCAGCCTGGCAGACAAGTGCAATGGGCTGCAGTGGAGGCCAGTCACTTGAGAGTCAAAGTCGGTTCTCTGCAATTTCAACCTTGGAAGGTTACCAGTCTGAGCTCCAACATTTTTAGCTTACTCAAGTCCACATAGCTTACATTCTACACAGATCAGTCCTGCTAATGAGCAAAAGCTCTTTGCACCTAGTTTAGCCAACAGCTATTTGAGTTATTTTAGAATTAACGTAAGAAATGTTTCGAAAAAAACAAACATTGTTTTGAGTCCCAGCATGTTCAAAAAAAAAAAAAAAAAAAAAAAAAAAAATTGCACAACATGTTAAATATAGTCGCTGAGTTTAGAACTTGTGATCAAGTTTGGGAAGTGCACTTGCAGTTAAAGGAGCCTATCAGTGTGAACCTGTTATCAGGTCAATGTCAGGTGAAAGAGACTGGCCACCTGTATCACGGTAAAGCTACTGACAATGACTACACTGCTTTATAAATCCATGAGGACTGCCATGGTTTGGCAGCTCTACACAGGCTGTTTGAAAGACACATGTTTGGAACTACAACACAGATGGAGGCAGCAGGGAGGCAGAGGACACACAACCCACAACAATGAGGGTACTGGAGTAAAAACTGAACATTGTGAATCCAAAAACAACTCGAGTGCTCTGGCTCAGTCAAGTACAACCCAGCTAGTTTCTCATTACTAAGACAAACAGCAAAGTTATATCTACGAAGTGACACCAAGTTAGGGAACTCTGAAGTACAGTCATATTTACTAAATGTCTAAATGTTGTGTTTTTAGATCATGACATAAGATGAGAAATATTACAGCTTACCTCTGTCACATCATCCAGCACCATCTTCTTGTCGGGTTCATGTAACAAGCAGCCCAGTTTTTAAAAGGTGTTCCGGCCACCTCTGGAAACATGGAAAAGAAATGTAACTTGTACAGCAGGTGAATAAATTTAGGTGACACACTCGATCACTTTTCTGGGGTGAAACCCTACAAGGCCATAGAGAAAACCCTTTTCTCTCTGTGGATGACAGTATGCAAGCCTGAAGAGGAAAAAGAGACTCCCAACTCAACTTACCTAGAATCACAGTTGTGTTGTGTACAACAGGCCCGATAAAGCCCAAACCTAGCCTAAACATACCAACCACATAAGGGAAGGCAATGAATGCAATACAAATGGTCACTTTCAGACACTTGACCATGCTATTTTTGGTCATCTTAGGACACACATAAAACACTGACGTTTTAAAACTATGTGCCTAACTTCTGTTGACCCCCTGAGGAATTCTGCATGATTACAAAAGCACTGCCAGCACTTCACATGGAGTCAACCACATCAACTTTGACCAACAGCAAAGACATGAGTGGTTCACACCTCCACTGAACAACAAACAAGCACAATGACATCATTATGCACATTCAACAGTGGCAGGCCATTGTCACCTGTTCACCGGTTGGTTTTTGTTAGCAGGATTACAAAAATGTACAGCAACAACTTGAAAGAATGCAGAGGGCTGAGTTGTTGGTTCTACTCTCTCAGATGATTTAGTATAAACATTAGGTTGCTAACATTACATTACACTCACCGCACCATTTCCAAGACAATGATATGTAATCTAGTTCCAATACAAGAAATAGCAACACATCCTATTTCTAATATTTTACAAGTATGTTTACTTACCTGTCTGAGCACAGTCAAGCAACATCCTGTCTGCCCTCAGTCCCATTTCTACTTTCTGGGCTCTGCAGCAAGGAAAAGCAACTCCAAGGCAAATGAGCTCTTCTTCTTTTTCATCAGTCACTTTCTTTGCTTGTTTTCCTTGTGCTGAAGGACAATTCAATTCTGAACCATGTCTTGGGGACTTCTTCAGGTTGTCAGCCATGTTTCTGCCTGTCACAGATTCACTGCCCCTTCCTTCCGTCATTTCCTGTGCACAGCGCGGGAATATTGCATTTTAGTTCCTGTATGATTGCTCATTCAATTTGCACTTTTTAACTTTGTTTTTTGTCTTCCCACCACAGATGTTCTCAGTGATTAACTGCATGACAACAAATAAATTTTAGGTGGCTAAACAAAGACTGTGGTACTGTTTGTTACAGTGATATACAGTTATAGGATTTACTGGCTCAGTTTTGTGGATATTATCATCATTTTTATTGTTCATGTTATAGTGATGCTGTAAGCTGGATAAAAGCATATTAACTGTCCTAAGACTGGCAGTGTGGAAAAGATTGTCCGAAAAACATGACACACACTCACACAAATGCACATAGACAGACTGCCTCATTAATGTCCATGTTCAGAGAAAGAGCAGATCATGTGTTAGGTTTAGCTCTGTCTGTAGGTTACAATATGTGATCGACTGTTGACCTGAAGGTCATCGGTTTGATCTCTATGTTGACAGAGATCACACCAGACCAAGTCATGAAGGGGCTCCTCTGACATCAGCAGTTTATTAACCAATTTCAATCAAATATCTGACTCCTTTCTCCCATACATTCATATGGCATCTCTGTAAAACACAACCAGATGTACACACACACACTTTATGTGATAAGAGTACATTTCAAGTGAATTTCACGATGCCAACCTCTGAGGGCAGGCTGGCACACAGGTGTTCTAAATCAGTCCATTAGGTACAAAGATCACACCCAGGATGGCAGCGGCCCTGTGGCCACAGACACAGAGCTACTGCAGCTCCCAACAATCTCCACTGGCAATCTGAGATTAGAGATTCACTATCTCACTAATGCTAATGTGTTAGCATTAAATATATCCTCTCTATCACGCACGCGCCAAGCACCAAGCACGAGCCGACGTCCGTAGAAGTCGTGGCAACGGAAGTGTGACGTCTGATCGAGCCGAAGACACTCCACTATGATGTAACTGTTTTCTTTGTCATTTGCACTTGGACTTGACCCCGTGTTGACCCAGCGCAAAACCTCTGTTGAATCAAATTTTAAACACCTTTGGAAAGCTGTGGAAAGCTTACAATACTCTATCGATCGGAGGACTACACTGAAGACACAACTGAAGATTTAATCAGCGGAAAACAAGGCCTGGTTGGACCCCCCCACCGAACAGCTCCTGCTGTTGACTCAGTCCTTTACAGGTAAGACCTCTTTTATTTAATACCAAACGCCTCAATTAATCTCCTTAACCTCCCAAATCGGGTTTACATTAAAAAAAAAAAAAGCTTTAAATTGATGCAACTTATTGTATTGAAAGGTAAGAACATATGTGGAATGGCTAGCTGGTTAACAGGAAAACACAGTGTTGGGTTATTCTTGACATTTTCTTGGTGTAAAATGATTATTAACAGAAAGCCAGTGCCTGGTTTTCAGATGTCAACAATCAAGTATTGACTCGAAATTGTTGAGCGAACCAATTTTTCCCAATGGAAAATTTACTGTTCAAAATGGCGACTGGCCCTGAATGCTAAAACTCAAAATGTGTTGTCACCTTGGAGATGATGGAACAGACGTTGGGACGTGCAGCTCCCATCCAGGCCCCGGTCCTATTAGTGGAGAGTTGTTTGTTTGTTAGCTTGTTGAAATTGAGCTTTAGACAGTTTAAGAGTCCGTTACTAAACTGAGGCTAGCTTGTAGGTCTGTTCAAGAGTGCTATTTGCTTAAATTTCACGTGCAGTTGGACCACATGGCAAACGTCGGGCCCTCCCTCTCCTGTCCCTCCTGAACCTGAGTCCACGAGCTGCTTTATGCTGTTTGATTTGCAGCTCATCAATAACAGCAGCGGGAGAGCACATGTTAAAAACCAGAGGTTGGTGTGTTTTATATCGCAGAAGCCTTGTTTGCACGATTTACAGTATTTGTCACAAACAGTTCATAGCCTCACAACATGAGTTTGTCATGTGCTACCTTTACTCACTATGGATTCAAAGCTGTGAGCTGACATGTGCCCTCTGCTGCTGCAGCCTGTTAGCTGCTCTCCTCATCCTTTTATGTCTTTATCAATATGTAGGCCTGTGGAATCGTCTGATAGATTTGATGTGAGCTATTTATCACAGTTAGAAACCTGTTTTCAGCTATCTTAAAACTAGTTAAATTGTGCTGCTGCACAACAAACAGATTTTCTTCTCAAGTTCCCATGAGATGTGTGTGATGCATCTGCTGCAGTTAGCAACAGTCCTCACACATCCAATGTTATTATTGAGCCTCCTTCATGTCCTGTTCCTGTCTCTCCATTTATATGTTTTTACAAATAGATAATGTTATATTTTCACATTTTTCTTCCCCCAGCTGACTTTTCCCTGTGTCATCCACCTCAGCAGTTTGCACCACCACCACACCACCCATCAGGATGGAGGACAACCAGCCAGGTGACAACGTTCCTTTCCATTCTCCAATCTCTCATGCTGCTCCTCCTGCTCTCCCACCTGATCCCTCTCCTCTCCATGCTGCTCCTCCTGCTCTCCCTCTAGATCTTCTCACTCTCCCTGCTTTCCATGCTGCTTCTCTCCTTCTTGATCCTCTTCTTCTCCCTCTTGATCTCATTGCTCTCCTTCTTCTCCCTCTTGATCTCCCTCCTCTCCTTTTTGATCTCTCTGCTCTCCCTCTTGATCTCCCCCTCTCCCTGTTGACTTTCCTCCTCTCCCTCTCGACCTTCCTGTCTTCCGTACTGCTCCTCTCTTCTCCCTCTCAATCTCCTGTTTTCCCCGCTAATCCTCTTCCTCTCCCTCTCAACCTTCCTGCCTTCACCGCTAATCCTCCTCCTCTCCCTCTCAATCTTCCTGCTCTCCCTCTTGAGCTTCCTGCTTTCCCCGCTACTCCTCCTCCTCTCCCTCTTGAGCTTCCTGCCTTCCGTGCTGCTCCTCCTGCTTTCCTGCAGGATGCTCCTCATGCTCTCTCACAGCCTGTTGCCTCTGCTTTCTAACCTGTTGGTCCTAGACTTGCTTCTCTTTCGGCATATTCCTCCTGCTGCTGCCTCTACTCTTCAGCCTTTTTCTTCTATTGCTGTCCCTGCTTGGAGGCCTGCTGCTCCTGCTTTCAGCCCCCTCCAGCCTGCCGCTCCACATATTTCTGCTGTCTGGGGTGTTGTTTCTCGTTCTGCTCCTGTTTTCCAGCCTCCGCTCCTCCAGGCCAACCTGACCCCTGGAAGAGGACAACCGTGTTGAGCCTACAGCCAACAGGCCACGGCGCTGAGATGACAGCGACTCAGATCAGCTCTTCTCTGCTGCAGATATCTCAGGGTCCACATTTGTCAAGAAAAGCCTCATGCACATAGCCTTTACATCTGGCAGGGCTGTAAACTGCCCAGGTAGCATCTTGCACTTGGATTTTTTTTTCCTGTAGTGTTGCACATAGGAACATTGGCTTGCTCAACCATTCTTTCTTTCTTGAGGCTGACCTTTGCGTCTGGCGGGGCTCAGTAAAACTTGGCTGGTTGAGCATTAATATCATTCACTTCACACTTTATTGCACTTGTTTCATTTTTGGGGGTAGTTTTGCACATGTATGAACAGTGGCTTAATCAACTGTCAGTGACTGGACTAATGAGTTTTGTTTTATTTTACCGGACCATGCCATCACTGAAAGTGACAAACACCTGACTCGCTCGCTCGCTCGCTCCTCTTTTCTCTCTCTCGCGCTCGCTCGCTCTGTTTACGTGTGACTCACACAGTCTCACTTCATGAGGTGAAGGGTTGCAGAGATGCTGCTGACAGCTGTATTTTGGACATTTTACAGATGGACAAAAATGTGCACTGTGGCAGTGGCATGCATGGGTATAAATATGTAGAAAAGCTTCTCCTTTCCTGCTGTGTGCCTCTTGCTATAGTGTTATTAATAATTGCTCTTTGCTGTTGTGAATATCAGAATATACACCATGCACCTGGGACCTATTGAACTACTGCTCCCTTCTCATTGTCATCCTTCATGTTAGGCTTCTATATGGCTGCTGTAAATTAAAATGCTTCTTACTTGAGTCACAGATATTTAAAAGAAAAAAAAAAGGTGTTAGCATGCCAGGATGCTTTTATTTTTTATTTCTTTAGTGTTGGTGTATAGAAGAACATTTAAATAACTAAATGGTTGGCTTTGGACTTATTTTGTTTGAGAATCCCATGCTTAAATTATTACTTATAGAATGTACTACACAAGTACTAATAGTGATGATAATGATAGCAGCAGCAGCAGCAACATAATCTGCACATAAGTTAACTTTTACTGGCATGATGGAAAAAAAACTGGACATTTTGGCCCTCAGTTCAGCACAGTTCACATACTTGGGCCCTCACCGAAAACTAATTGGGGAACCGTGATGTAATGCCTGGGTTTCGCCAAGTGTGCTGGAATAAATGCTTGTGGGGTCCTGAGACGGAATAAATATGGAAGTTTTCCATAACTTAAGTTGAAGTCGTGTTGTTTTTTTGTTAATTTGTGGAATGTATCTAGTGGGGCATCACAATAAAAGTAGGTAATGTGTTAATTCTATCACAGGAAATTTGTGATGTGACCTAAAATTAGTTTTGGGGAAAATGTCTGCAGATATTGGTATCGGTTGATATCAGAATCGGAAACTAAGTGTTTGGACAATATCAGCATATCGGATAGCGGCAAAATGTCAATATCGGACATCCCTAATTAACACTTAATCACACTTTGGCATTTTTGGAGTTTTGCACTTTTAGGTACAGTGGCTCAATCAACCTTTCATTCTTGGTTGAGGCTAGCCTTTGCAAAAAAGACTCATTACAATTTGGTTGGTTGAACATCCTAACACTGCCATCACAGACCCTCATCCCCCAAGGCCAAATGAGTAACGCGTCACTACCGATCATGTATTGCTCTTCATGCTGCTGACCCATGACTGCACATCAAGAGCACAGACCCCCTGATCAAGTTTTGTGGACAACATGACTGTGGTTGGCTCCATTAGCAACGGTGATGAAACCAAATACAGGAGAGAGGTGAGCCTGCTAGCCAGCTGGTGTAAGGACAAGAGTCAACAGCGCCAGTCCCCATCACGACTGACTCTAGCCACCCCTCCCTCCCCCTGTTTAGCCTCCTGTACTGGAGCCTCCAAGCCAGATCCAGCAGACTGCAGAGCAGTTTCATACATCAGGCTGTCAGGATGCTCAACTCTCACCCTGCTTTCTCTCCTGATACTCTGGACCCCCTGGAAATAACTGATAGCTGCAGCCCTAATCTCCTGTCCTCAGTTACAGTGTTTGATGTCACAGTGTAGTTTTTATTTTATTTTATCCTAATACACAGTTCAGTTAAAATGTGTCAGTGGCATGGCTGCCAAAAACATATACTATAAGGTCACAATGATGTTGACCTTTGACTATTGAGTGACCTTGAATTTTAACCACCAAAAAATATTACATCATTGTCAAGCCCAAGTGAATGTTTGTGTCGAATCTGAAGTGAGTCCCCTGAGCAGTTCCTGATATACTGCGTTGAAGAGAAGGGGCTGAAGGGTACAACCTCAAAACTTAACTCAAAAATGAGAAAACTTTTGATGAGGTGCCATTATTTTTGTGTCCGGAGTTTTTGAAAACAGCAGCCTGGAGAAGCTGGTGCTGGTGTAGTGCATACAAAACATACACAACTAGTTGTTGTTAGAAGACACTTTTGAACCTTGTTCATTCAAGTCATTTGACATTTTAGAAAGTGAAAAAAGAAGCAGGATCTGATTATGTGCAGTGAACATAGTAACTGACTAAAGACACTTTCCTCTTACACAATGTCTGTCACAGATTTTCCATCTCTGGGGAATTAATGGTTCTGTGATTTATTAAGCTACTTGATTTGCCCATCAGCCACCCTCTGGGCAAAGTCAAATCAATTATTTACAGATGTCAGTGTCTGAGTGAAAAACAACAAAGAAGCACCAGCAGACGAACTCCAGCCACTTCCAGTCATTAGTCCATCACATTTCATCAGGGCTCAATAAAGGAGGGCCACAACTGTACGCTGAGAAAGAGAGGACAGAGCAATATTAATGTATGATCTGTGACCGCCAACGTCTGCATGTGATTATTACATGTGTATCTTCCCTGGCCTCCGTACCATCGCACAGTCCTGATTTAGAACAGTCCATTGACCTGCTCAGTGTCAGGGTCCAGGTCAATATCGTAGAAACAAGGCCTGGTGGGCAGACCAGGGATGGTGGGCATCTGGGATAAAGATACAGAGAGGTTTGTTTTAATGGCAGACACCGTCCTCATACACTCTCTCTCACACTCACACACACACTGACTATGCAACATTTGTGTCAAGCTGGAAAAACAGCAACAGTCTACTACTGGATAAAGATGTGGTTGCTTTCAAGTGCTAGAGTCTTCTCATTATCAGTGCTGATTAGTAAAGAATAACACCATCACTTGGACTGTAATGTTGGGTTAAACAGTTTGATATCTGACAGAAGATTACCACACATGGCAAACACAGCGACTGGAAAATTACATACAAACATCAATGTGATGTTTTCAGAGGAGCATTAAATGGATTCACCACTTACCCTCTACACTGGACACCATCTATGGTGTGTGAGGTCATGTGATTTGTTTGTTATTTAAATGACAAGATTCAGACAGTTGAGCAGGCCATTGCTGCACAAGAGAGGCTGATTCATGTAGAAGGATGGTGCGTTCCTGTGCTACCAGTGTTTCCCAGACACAAGTCTGGGCCAAACCTGGCAACATACGTAAGGCACCGTTTGTTCCATGTGAATGTGAGCTTACCGTGCCAACCAGTGGGAAGAGAAATCCAGCACCCACACTGGCTCGGACATCTCGGATTGGCAGGATGAAGCCTTTGGGCACACCCTTCTTGTCTGCCTCATGTGAGAGCGACAGGTGAGTCTTGGCCATGCAGATTGGCAAACTGCCGAAACCCTGAGGGCAAAAGACGACACAAAGGCCTAGTCAGTCTCCATCTGATTAAAGCCTCTCTGGTGCTGGCTGCAACCAACAACACAGCCCTGAACAACAACACAAAAACACAGACAGTTGCTGACCTGCTTGGTGTAGAGCTCCACCTTGTGCTGGGCTTCTGGGAGAAGCTCAATATCATCTGCTCCATAGATCTTCTGGGCAATTATTCGAATCTTATCAGCAATAGGGAGCTAAAGTGGAATCAGAGGCACATACAGTCAGTGTGGCCCTTCAGTGGACATGTGTGCAAACCAAAATGTGCTTATTTTCAGTACCTGTATATAGGCCATTTCAACTCAAAAACAGTAACAACATGCACATTTGCCATTAATACAATTCAAATATTGTGTCTATCTGAGCAGTGGACCACAGTTTAGCTTCAGGCTCATACCTCCAAATCATAGAGGAACTTAAAATTGCTGGGGCCCTCAGAGGCCCTCTGGACAGCTTTACCCAGGGCCACAGCACCGGCTCCGCCCTCAGCCCAGTGGCAGCATCTCACAGCGTCAAAGGCTCCTGCAGCTTTAGCCATGCTGCAGACCAAGTCCAGCTCAGCATCAGTGTCAGTCCTGCAGGAGGGGTCAGCACAGCAGAGGCATGAGGAATGTTTCCTACATGTCAGCAATAAGTAACATACTGCTGATCACATAATCTCTCCACTGACACAAAACATCTGCCTCAAGCAAAGTCATGATTTCTTGATATGAAAGGAAGGGAAGAGATTCACTCCACCTTTCATTTTTGACCACATGGGGGCAGCGTAAACAAGCTGTAGAGAATGTCATGCACCTTCACCTCATGATGTTAGCAGCTGCCTACACATCCAGCAGATATGAGCAATGCTGGAGCTTCTGATGGATCCAAGACCAAAAGTCCCTCTCTCTCTGTTTGAGCTCTGATCTGGTATTTGAAACTCAGCAGCTACAAACACTGCTCATGTGTGAGTGAACGGAAACAGTAAAGTAATGGCACAAACACCTTATAAAAGCCTCATCATGGTTGACAACGCTGAGCTGGTTGATAATGTGGCTAATCCATTAATAATATAAATTACTGTTGATGGCCACACAGACCATTTTAGGCTTTTGTATCACCATCCATGACTTACTTGAAAGCATTGACAGCCACTACCACAGGCACACCAAAGTGCTGTGCATTCTCAATCTGTTTCCTCATGTTGCTGCAGCCTTTTTCCAGAAGCTCAAGGTTCTACGCAGACACACAAACAAAAAACACACTTCAGTAGGTCTATCAGCAAACTGTTAACACCAATTCTCAGGTCACATAAATGTACAGTGTGAAGGGTATTAAGTGTTTACTGAGTGTGTATACACAGACAGCTTTTAAAAATCAACTGCATGCTGATGTGTGATTAACCCAGTGAGCAGCCGAGGCTCATGCTCCATATACAATATGTTCATCTACAGCTCAGCAACACATTATCATTTAAAGTAAACAACATTTTGATTTACCTCCTCCACATATTCCTTTGGCAGTGGCATCCCAGCAGTGACCTGAACAAAAGATGTAGGGAGTGTTTTACTTGAAATGACTGACACCATATTTTACATAAGCATGAGCATTTATTGTGAATCCTATAAGTCTGTCAATGAAAATTTATACATAGAATGCTCAAATAAAGTCACTTACCTAATCATCTATAGGCAAAACTTAAGCAAACTCACCGTGGGTCCACCTCCGTGCATCTTCAGGGCTCGGACAGTGGCCACCAAGACCACCACATGAGGCCTCAGGCCTGAGTAGCGGCACTTGATGTTGAAAATTTCTCCATGCCGATGTCGGCACCAAAACCAGCCTCAGTCACTGTTGGAGATGATTGACAGAGGTGAGACGAAGAGAAGAGCAACAGATGTGAAGAATACAGAGCAACATCTGGCTGCAATATAATATTTGTACAGTAAACATGTGTAAACAGAGCATCTGCATCAGGAGTAGCAGTGCTGTCCTCAGGCACAATCATGTTCAGATTGGTAAAAGCTGCCACAATAAATCAGCCATTTACTCACTTACCCACAAAGCCCTCAGGCCCAACCAGCTTCAGAGCGATTTTATCAGCCAGGATGGAGGAGTTGCCATGGGCGATGTTGGCGAAGGGGCCCGCATGGACAAACACAGGGGTCCCCTGAGGATGTATGTGATGCAAAACCCATAACTCAAGGTACTTGTGTGTGTTTAGCACACACACACAATTCAAATCCCAAACAGTTTAAAAATAAATAAAACAACTTAAAAACCAATAACCATCAGAATCACATTTAGAAAAAGACATAATATGGAAACTGTAAAACCATCTGTTCCTAAAAGATCCTCTGTGCAGGTAAGTGTGTACACTGTGTTTCACCAACCTCCAGAGTCTGCATCAGGTTTGGTTTTATCGCGTCTTTCATCAGCACAGTTAGAGCACCGCTCACACCCTGTCAGGTCAAACAGCACATTAGAAGAGCCTCGTTCCACTGATGCTTATACAGAAGGCGGGGCTATGAGGAGGACTGTGGGACACTGACCAGGTCCTCTGTGGTGATGGGCTGTCCGCTGCGGCTGGTAGCCACAACCATCTTGGCCAGACGCAGACGCATATCCTCCAGGCTGCTGGTGAGAGCCAACACCGCCATGATCTCACTGGCCACAGTGATGTCGAACTGGGCCTGGAGGACAAAGACAAGTCTCCTCATCAATAACAATGCAGTCGAGTGTAAAGTAGAGTAGCGTTTTGTTATTTTATTTTTCTGTCTGGGATCAACTCTGCGATCACACTGATAAGTCCACCAAGTGCAGTTTCTCTGATCTGAACTTCAGTTTGTCACAGTGTCTGTTTTGATGCTACCACTGGGAGGCAGCAAAGTTAATAACGTCCTATCTTACACATAGTGGGCCTCACTCAGTTCCATTGGATTTGAGCATTTCAAGTTTAAGATTCTAGGCAGGCAAAGCAACTAACCATCAAGCAAATACAGCAAGCAATACCAAAAAAATAAGTGAATGATCAGTCATTTCTTGTCACCTCTCTGGTGTATCCTTTTTCAGTTGGAGACTGGCCAATGGTGACCTTCCTCAGGAATCGATCATTTGTATCCAACACTGAGGTGAAACACAAAGACCATATAAATGTTATGGAAGTTGTACATAAGGCTGGAGCCAACACACAGCAGACACACTGAGGCACAAGACATGAGGAGACATGAGGACTCTTCATACCTCTCTGCCAGGTGACAGAGCTCGGCTCGATGTCCAGGCGGGCAAAACGAGTGATCTCCTCTTCAGTTAGAGTGGAAGGGTCGGTCTTATCAATGCCCAGTTTCTATGACAACACAGAAAACGTTGATGTTAAGGGCTCATTTTATTTGGTTGAACATTTTCTGGGGTTGTGAGACAGTCTGACCCCCACCCTGAACCATTGTCTCTGAAACAATGGAGGTTTCCCCCAGACTGGAAGAAACCACTTTGTATGTATTGTGCCTTCGATTATTTGTAATTGAATCAACCATCTGTTAGAGTTTCACCATTTGATGACTGTCTCTCATCACTGTAAAGTGTTTCCTTAACACCTCATGCCTCCCTGACTTCCCCCTGAAATGTTGCATGATGGTCTCAGTGCAAGAAGTACAAAGGTTTAAGTGATTTAAGTGATGTGAAAAGACCCCTGATGATCAGAGGTCCCCAGACATGAGTGATGTCTCAATGCAAATTTCCATTTGATATGTAAGATTAATATTTCCTCCCCTACAGGGTGACTTTTTGTGTCTTTATTTGATAAGACAGTGGAGACTGACAGGAAATGCAGGGATAGCGAGGAGGAGAATGACCTGCAGCAATGAGTCAAACCTGGAACTCACTTCTCAGGGCATCTGCACCCACACAACCACTGGTTGTTGACTGGACTGTGAGTGTAGTCAAAACCTACAGATCTGTGTATGTAATCACTTACTTTCAGTCTGTTGATCTGGATGGGGGAGAACTTCCTCTGTCCTCCACTGAGCGGCACCAAGCGGTTGTACAGAGCCTACGAGAGAGACACACAACAGTTAATCTGTTCATTAACTGTGTTTTTTTTTCCAAATAAAAAAAACATCTGAAATAAAGAGTGAAGCCACCTTGTCAGACTGTGTGGCCTCGTGGAACATGCGGGCATCGATGGCAGCAGCCACCAAGTTGTTGGCGGCTGTGATGGCGTGAATGTCACCAGTGAGATGCAGGTTGAACTGAAGAGAACAGATTGGATTTATTTCTATATTTTCCCTGTATTGTCATGCAATTACCATAGTGTTGTTTGTGTAGCATCAAACAAAAGGTGCTGTACCTCCTCCATTGGAATGACTTGAGAGTATCCACCTCCTGCAGCACCACCTGCAGACAGACGTCAGAAGTACAGACACATGAACCAGTGCAGGACTTAAAAATGTACATTTCAGCAGCTTGTGACCTGCAACCTCTTACTGAGTTGACATTATTCCAAAGTTCACCTTTGATCCCAAAGGTGGGCCCCTGAGAGGGTTGTCGGACACACGCAAACACATTGATGTTCATGTGGGCTCCCAGCGCCTGCACCAGGCCGATGGTGGTTGTGCTCTTTCCCTCACCTAGAGGAGTGGGTGTGATGCTACAGACAGAGAATATAAGCAGCAGATGTCAGAAGGGATCTGCAGCACATTATTATGTTTGACTTCAAAGGGAAACCTTTGTGTTTTATCACTGCTTATTATTAAACACAAAAATGAAAGGAATTAACAGAGAAAAACAATGGGTTCAGTAGAGTGGAGTGTGGACAGCATACCCAGTGACCACCACATATTTGCCATCTGGTTGGCTCTGCAGGCGTTTGATGATATTCAGTTGGACCTTGGCCTTAGTCTTGCCATACAGCTCCACCTCATCAGAGAGCAGGCCCACCTCTTTAGCCATACGGTCGATGGGTTTGGGCACACAGGAGCGAGAGATGACAATGTCACTGTTGGAGTGACAAAGACAACACACAAAATCTGAGCAAAAGAGTTCTGGGTTTTCATTGGTCTCCTCGTTCATGAGGTTTATTGGATTTAACAAACACTGCAGCCACTGTGTGATGATTCAAGTTGCACATGACTGAGAGGACGGGGACATGAGGACACAAACCTTGGCACTGGCTTCTGAAGGTTGAGTTTAGTGTAAGAAATGCTCCACTTCCCTGGTTGATGTCCTTCCAGGAAGCGCTTTGCACTCAACACTGTGTTCTTCACACACACACACAAAGTATCAGTGACATTGATAAAGCTGATTGAATAAATATTATAACATGTACAACAGCAGCTGGAAACCCAGCTTTCATTAACAGTCACATGGAGTGTGCTTCATGACCTTACCGCCATCAGCATGGCCACAGTCATAGGTCCTACACCACCAGGCACAGGGGTGATAAAGCCAGCCTGCTCCTTAGCTGAGGCGTACTGGACATCACCCACCACCCTCTTCCCACTGGCTTTAGTCTCATCTGAAGGACAAAGAGTGAAATGTTTCCATGAAAACACACAAGACAACTCGGGTGTGCCATGACTCCAGCAGACTGAGAAACCTCAGACATAGTCAGACCTGGAATGTGGTTGATGCCGCAGTCGATGACCACCGCTCCCTTCTTGATCCACTCTCCCTTCACCATCTCTGCTTTACCGATGCCGACAACCAGGATGTCTGCCTTTCCCACCTGGACATCAAGAGCAATGGATAAATCAGCGTCTAAATGAACATGGGGTCGTGTTTAACACTGGCTCTGGCTGTTGGTTACATTCTATACATTGTTCAGGTAAAGCTGATGCTGTGAGAAACGCCCCCACTGAGGGTGCTACTCTTGTACCTCTCCAGGCAGATCAGCAGTTTTAGAGTGGCAGGTGGTGACGGTGGCGTGGTTCCACAGCAGCAGGTCATGCATCGGAGCGCCCACAATCTTACTGCGGCCGATCACTACCGCCCTCTTCCCTGCCACAGACACACCTGTGGAGAGGCAGTCAATCCATCAGTCCTCCAGATCAGATCATTTTCACTTCTTTCCCCCTTTTTATGGGTGTTACTGTCTGTGTTTACCAGTCTGTCTGATCAACTCCATGCAGCCGTTTGGCGTGCAGGGGATGAAGCAGTCGCCCAGGTCCCCACGAGACAGCTTCCCTGCATTTATACTGGTTAGCCTGCAAAAGCACCAGAACACAGAGGAATGCATTTAACATCATAAATGAATGTCTAGAGATCAAAAAGCATCGAGATGCCAGTTCACATGTGCTCTCACCCGTCCACGTCTTTCTCTGGGGCCACAGCGTTGGTGACCTTCTCTGTGTCGATCTTGTGAATGGAGTCTAAGGGCAGCTGCACAATGAGGCCGTGGATGGACGAGTTCTCATTCACCTCTGTGATACTATGAAGAACCTACAGACAGAGAGAGAGATGCCTTTACACTCTCAGGTGCACATACAGCTGTTTGCACTAGGACAAAAATCAGATGATGGGTATTTAACTGTATGTAGCCTACAGATGAATAAAAGTCCTCACCTCTTCCTCTGTTGCTGTTTTGGGAAGTCTCAGATGTGTGGCATTAATTCCAATCTGCATTCAAAAACAACCAGAGACTCAGGATTAACCATCTACTATGTATAACACAATTATAGTGTACACATTGCAAATGTCTGGTTACCTCTGCTGCTGCCTTCAACTTCATGCTGATGTACAAGTTTGAATCATCACGGTCTCCAACCTGCAGAGACATGTGGTATCACTCTGGCTGCCTGTATGAAGGAAGAGGTCCTCTGCCGTATAGGTGGATCAGTGACCCAGTCTGAATCCCATCAAGCACTTACCTGTAAGACCACGAGTCCAGGTCTGAAGCTGGGGTCCTGAAGCTTCATCTGCTCCACATCCTTCTTCAGGCGCTCCCTCACCTGCCTGAGAACAAAAGACAATGAATGAATCCCTCTGAGCTGTAAATCTGTGTTGAAGAGTTATCAAACAGAAGGTTTACGGGCCATATGGCACTAAAGCCACAAACATAACCCATTCTCTTTCCTCTCAATGGTGTCCACACATGCCATCTGATTATCTCATGTTGAGATCATTTTTCAGTCCCCTGCCATGGATTCTGGCACGAGCAAAACCAGGACATCAGATAGGACTCATAGGACGTGTCTTATCTTTGTCTTTATTCATTTACTGGTCAGGAGACTGGCGGACGTTCCAATACTTTGTCTCAGCTGTGGCTTATCTCATCAATCAATACACAGTCAACTGAACCAATCAAAGGAACAGACACAAAGGTAGGACTTTAGGAATCAATTCACACCAATTTAAATCTCTCTATCTGGATTAAAACACAGCACCTTTGAGCATCACAAGAACTTGATTTGCAGGGATGATGAAATACACTATGGGAGTGATTATGTGTGCATGATACAATGCAGTGACACCAGCTTGAACTTCCTTTTAAGTAGACCCAGCGCCCTGTCACGCACTGGAGCTTTATACTCAAAAATATAAATTTCTTTGTCCAAAAATCACCAGTGTGTTCAGTGATAACCTGCAAAGACAACTACATCTTTGCCTTGTACAGGCTACAGTGCAAAAAAAGAAACAACACACATTTAAAATGGTTTAGTGCAAATCAACACAAAACACAGATCTTTTGTTAAAAGTGTGTTCATTATTTTCCACACAGCCTATACCATGTTGCTTTATATTCACCTAGGAGATGAAACAAATAATTAATGCATATTCTGTCATAACAACAAGAGTCCTTATCACAACTACAACTGCTAAAACAATTCCTGGTCACTGATCAACTAGTGCCATAATCCTCTAAACTACATTTCCTGAAAGAAGGAGCTGGCTTCAGGCTAAACAGGTCACTTGTACAGCACAGTCCATGGTATGTCAGCTTTGTCAAGCTACAGAGAGGCTGCACAGACTGTTGCATGAAATAATTTAACTAATGAGTACTGTGAGGGGCTGCTAACAGGGTGCAGTCTGCCATGTCTTGTGACAAGCACATGCAACTACACATCCACCACATTTCAGGTGAAGGGACAGTTCTGTGTCTGAGGCAGTAATAAAGTAATCAGCAGTTTGGATTCAGCCAAACTTTGAACTGAGAAACATAATGAAAGGATTTGTAAATTTGCAGATGTTGATGAAATCACTGGTCCAGCAGGGCAAAGATCATATCAACTCCCCCAACACACACACTGTTACATAATACTGCAGCATTTACAACCATTCATTCCATTGTTTTTGATTCAGCGACCTAATGGATCATCATCAAGTCAGGACTCTGACAATCAACACATGTCTGCAGACCCACACTGTTATCAGGAGCCAGGTCTGCCATGCAGCTGGAGAAAAAGTCCAGTCTGGTTCTCTGATGGTTTAACAGTAATATCAGTGAAAACTGCTGGCACACTTCATTCACGTGGTCAGCACCACGTACAACCAAATCAAACTGAACTGTGAAAATACTTTCTGTCGTCAGCTCAGTACAGTTGCACATACACTTGGACCAAACACAGGAGTAGTTCGTGACCCATGTGACCCTAACTTTGGCCATGAAGTCAATTGAACTTTGGTGGCTAGTTAGCTGCGTAGTTAGCCAGCACACTGACACGTTACTTTATACCCATTTGTCTGTCGTGCATGCATTAACGTGGAGGATAAATGTGAATACTTACGCTGAAACCTCCTTCCCACTGATGATTTGAGCGGACATCTTCAGAGCCGTGAAATCAGTGCGGTGAGCTGCTATGGGCTGCTGTTTCTCCTACACACTCTCCTGACAAGAAGAGGAGCGCAGTAGGACTTCCAAAAAGTTAAGTTTCTTCTCAGAGCGTTAGGGTTGACTGCGGAGTCGTAGCTTCAACTTACAGGTGCAGCATTGCCGCCAAAAAACAGCGTATTAACTTTCAGGAATAGCGTCGGACGTAGCGCCAGGAGGCGTGAACGCGGCGGAAGGCGGGGCTCTGTGCTCACAGTCAGGTCTCACAACCAATGAGATACCCACTTCAACACGCTAGAAGAAGTCATTGACCAATAGGATTCTCGGTTCGACTGTACCACCCACGGGGGGGGGGGGGATGTAATTACTCCATGAGTCAGGAGAGGGCAGCACTGTGTTTACACACCCCTGTGATTATCTGTCCAAAAGAAATACCACAACAGTGTTTGTATGGGCCGAACCTGACGTTAAATGGACCGCTGAGACGGTGTCATCTTCAGATAGTCATTAGAAAGTGCTAGAAAATACCCCACTCACCTGGCCCTAGGTGCGATGTAAGACATGAGGACATACAGAGAGCTATGGAGAGTCGATTCAGTGTTTTGAACGACACCGAGGACATCCACACGAGAGTTTCTAACACGGACAACAGCCTCCACTTCGAGAGGTGAGTGGATAGCAGCTGGTTATTCGTTATTTGTTAAACCAGCAGGGTTTGTTCTCTGTCTGTTCCCTGAACTCATCACTGCGGAGCTTGTTTTGCTGCTGTAAGCTAACTCAACGTTACGTGCAGCTACTTGCACAGCGTCTGTTTACGTTAATGCCAAAACCGCCGTCCGCTCCACATCCATCGGTGCTACAACCTAAACCATATCCACATCCACCCCCCTCCGGTTAACCTTCTGCTCACTCACATGCATGACGTTTCTTTAGGTCTAAGACTCTGTTTGAGGAAATCCGTGCCTCCATCAACAACAATGACGAGGAGGACCGCTCATTCTGGAGGCCTGTGCTCCCATGGGGTGGCGTCTTTACCATCAAGGCAGGGCGGAAGGCCATATCATGCACCCCCCTATACGTCAAAATCAACCTAAAGAACACCTGCACCATCGATGGCTTCCTCATGATCCTGTATGTGATCCTGCGGGACAACCAGGGCTTTCCCAGGGAGCTGGCCGTCTTCCTGGGCAAGCAGTTTGTGGAGTATTTCCTATACCTGATGGACTCCTGTGATTACACCACAGTGAAGATGCTGTGGATCTGGGACAGGATGTCAAAAAGACAGTACCGCTCAGAGGTTCACCAGGCTGCTCTGGAGATTGACCTGTTTGGTAATGAGCATGAGAATTTCACAAAGAACCTGGAGAACCTCATGTCCACCATGCAGGAGAGCCTGTGCACCAACTGGAGCTGCCCAGCCCGCTTCCAGGAATTCATCAAGACCACGATCAACATCAGGTATCCTGCACAAAGTCAGTAAGATATCCTGTTGCTATCACGTGAACTGAAGGCACGTGAACTGAATGATGTTGGCAGTCTCTTGATATTGGCAAAGATCCTGCATGGCTGCTGTACATACTACAACCAATATTACTACATACAGTATAGTTCAGGTCTGCCAATCATAAAGAGGGTTTCATTTTCACTCACTGACTTACTGAATTAAAATAATCTCCACTTACATTCATGCATCGCTGCCCCACCTATATTTAACTGTCTTTGAAGGAGCTGACGAGTGAAGCGTTGATTGATGGTTAATGTAACTCTGATTTCTCACATTTTTCCTGCAGCCCTCCTCACGAGCTGCCTCACAGAGACCCTATTCAGTCGGCCGTGGACAAGTTCTTCTGCCCCAAGCTCCTGCTCTGCTCAGAACTGGGGTGAGACACAAGGAGGACGTTCCTCATCCTGTAATTCACTTCAGTCTTTTTCCACTTCTTTGGTAAAGCGATGATCTTTTGTTAACAGGTGTGATGGTCTGAGGGAGTTCTCTCAGAGGGTTTTCTGCCATGGACCCCCGCCCTTTGTCATTCTCAACATGCAGCAGTGGAAGTCAGAGGAGCTCTCCTATGTCCCTTACCACCTGGCTCTCTGTCAGCACAGGTATGACACCTCCACAGGATGTTTCCTCTGGCTTGGTGTACAGTAGCATTCTCTGGCCACACTGTGGTGCAAGCCACCGTCATATGAACGTCTGCTGCACTGACCTGCGGTTTTATGGCTCTGGCACAAGACACGTACCATACCCAGCATTTATAAAGAGATAGAAAACCAATTTTAGAGTCACAGAAGACAGACAAACAACAGTAGTAGCTGGTCTTTTGATTAGATCACAGGAAAATGTGTTACTGCCTACAAGTTCCTCCGCCTGTTTATTATGTACAAACTGGTGCTATCATGGGATTCTTCTGGAATTGAGCATAAATTATAATTATCCAACATAATCAGTAGAATGTGAAAAGTCGTAAATAGCCAGAAAGTTAGAGAGACACAACTGTGTGAAGTCTAAGCAACATGAGGTGACTGTCTCTACGTCAGGACAGGAAAACAAAGCTAATTTTGGAAAGCTGAAATATGCACTGTTTAAAAAATCCTAGTTAAAGCACAGCCTCAAGGTCATTTTGTTAGAGATGACTCCAACATCCAGCATTCAGTACCTACTTAATAGCCAAATAAATCCAATCCCTCTCAGTTTAATGTTTTTATGCCACATTGAAAAAAAACCTTTTCATTAACTTAAATCACTGATACTTATTTGTTCCTGGACCACAGAGAAAACATGTTGTTTCCCCCAACTACTCTGCACTATCTCCTGGACAGTATGTGGGAAAGTGCTCTTGTCTTTGCAGGTACTTACTAGAGGGCGCCACACTCTTCAACAAGGAAGAGCATCACTACTCTGCAGCCTTCCAGATAGACGGCTGCTGGATGCACTATGACGGGCTGAGGAGCGACAATCTGATCCTGTTACACAAGCCACCAGAGCTCCTGCTGCTGTCCTCTCTGGTCTACATCCGTGCCTCTGACAAGTGAACTCCCCTTATCTCAAGTGGACGTTACAGGGGATGAGCAGCAGTCACACCAAGCACAAGGAGGACAGCATCCATCTGACCTCCCTCTGATTATTTTTGCCATGATCTCATGGATAGCATTACAGTACTGTAACCGTATTCCTCTGCTTATGACAACCATCTTCTTCACGTTTTCATGAATTCCTGTCAGCATTTGCTTCCTGTTTGCTATGTGAGTGCCGATTGACATGTTCCATTTTACCTGAATGCTTGCAGAAGGCTTCCTGTGCAAAATGATGATACTCTTTTTTGGGGGCATACTTGGAATCCAAGAATCTAATGGACTATAATAGTTCTGGGTTGATGTGCAGAAATGATCCTATCAGTGTCAGTCTCATATGGTGAATAATGCTCTTAGTGTGCATTTCCTGCCACAGAGAGGAGACTGATAAGATCACACTTTGAGCACATTTATGCACATCAGCCCCTTCCTAAAACTGAATTGGTGCTTTTTAAATAATCCATTGTGATGTGAGGGTCAGCAACAACCAAACATGTCAGGTCAATTACTTGTTTTTTTCTTACAATGATCGAACGAGTGAATGTTAAAATACAAAGATCTTAAATCATATAAATGTTGAGGATTTAAATATTATGTGTTTGGTGTCCAGGCCACTAACCTGGCAACATGTTTATATTGATGAACTGTATTCAAGTATTCTAGCATTAGCTCAGCACACACTGCAGTCTCTATGTACCTTTACATGTCATTTTACTTTATTTTTCCAATAATTACTGGTATCACTCAGTGCCTCTGCCCAGGAAAGTCTGTGACAGTGAATCATGTTGAGCATAAATCCTTGATCCTCCAGTATTAGATTCCAATGGCTGTTTTTCTATGCACACAGTCTTTAAAATGCAAATACAAATATTTTTGGCATATACCCGTGTTGATTTCGTGTGATTTTGTTGCATGTGTGAATGGTAGAAATGGATATAACAAGAGCCACATAAAAGCAGACTACCTTTTAAGGCAGGCATTTATTTTAAACTGGGTACAACTGCACCACACAAACAGACTAAAATGTATGTAAAATGTCTTCAATCAAAACATGATCAAATGTGAAAAGCTACTGTCTCTACACCTAAGGTTATCTTATACTTCCAGTATTAATCCACAGGATATAAAATTCAAGATCATCACCTTACTCCAGACACACGATGGGAAATGTAAAAGAAGCAGAGTGGTCATTTGGCTAACATTGACATCAGTTTCAAAGGATTTCTCTCTCAGACACAAACATTAGAGTGGCAGGCCGTCGCAGACCAGGTGTTAGTCGTCCATCTGCTCTCTTGGAACAAGCACTTTGGTGAGAGTGGTGGCAAAAACATGACATTGGTTAGGCCATAATAAAAATGCGTACAAACTCATTTTCAACATCCCTTCCTTTTGCAGATTCACGTTTGCAGATTTTCATCAGCCTCCCGCCAAACTCAGTAAAATAGTTAATATACACATCAGAAATCATGACATTATACGTAACGTTGATGGTGGATGAATCTTGGCAGCAGCACATAATTACGCCTGCGTGATTTGTGCTGTGGCTACGGTAAAGTGACTATGAATTACATCAGACAGAAAACAGAAAGTCAGGTTACAGGACATAAACAATACATATTATAAATACAAAAAAAAAAAAAAAACCTCATTCACATATTTCTAAAATGAAATGACATTTTCAGGAATACAGATTGGGTTGTTTATGTGTGACCCTTTCAAAATAAAATGAAATCTGTATGCTGATGTGAGTAATGTGCAACAAAGTTCACCAGTGACACCTTGGCCCATATGCATGGCAGATGTCATTAAAGTTCTCGTCTAACACATCAAGTTTAGAGTACTAGAGCAAAGTGGAAGAGCACATCCTGTCTAGTGTTTGCAAGACCTCTATGTGGTGGAAAATCACTCTGAATTTTCTTGAAGGTGTATGAATCAGTTTGGCCACTAACAAATCAAATTGTGAGCCTAGGTTAATATATATGCCTTGTGAAAACGAACCAGCATGCACAACAAAACAACACGAGATGTCTGGTGGGATGAGGCAAAGTCAGTGGTAACCATTTGATTAGACGTCCACGTCGCCAGCCAACAGTGTGAATCAACAGACATGCCATGTGGGGTTCTGTTACAGCAATATGAAATGCCTTGGCTTTTTAAAGAGACAAACACAAAACATAAATCACCCACACAGGAAACAGAAGTCTTATTGCATTATCTAAATGCCATTAGCCTAAATTAAAACATATGTACAAATTACAATATGTATCAAATAGTTTGGTAAGTGCAATGCAGAGCTTGGTTGGTTTCCACATCTGTGCAAACGTCAGTGCACAAAGCAACTCAAACTATGCTGGAACATGAACAGTGACTCAACAAGACACACCACACCTAACCTTCTCCTAGTCTAGTGCCCCCTCTATTGCTGTGCACTGCTCAATCTGTCCATCAGTCGAGCCCAAGTCTGCACAGAGCGACACCCCCAGCCAGCCTGGGGTCAAACACACCCAGGGAGCACTCAAAAGTCCACAAGTCTGGTTTCTCTGCCAGGACACAGGACTGCTGACAGTGACAACTTAGCCTGAGTTGGCTAGCACAGCCCTTGGTTCTTTATCGTCCACCTCCATATGACAGTATGGAAGAATATAATGCTATTACATCAGCAAAAAGGATGAGAAGAGAGTGTTTGATTGTGGCACACAGGAGACAGATTTTCTAGCACTAAGGGTGGGACGACAAAGGAAAATGCCCATGTGTTGGCACTATACATGATGCTGATGAATTACCTCAAACCTGAGCTTGCAAGCAAGACTTGGCCACGTGAGGTTTACATGTTTGGTTGTGGGCTGGCAAGCGCAAAGATCAGGTGTCAGAACCAATCACAGGCTGAAGAGACGTAGCTAAGAGACTGACACTGTACCGGAAATTGAGACAATGGCAAAGCATGCTCATATCCTGCACCAGGGCTGGATATGGAGAACAGAGATATGGACAAGGACAGCATTAAAATGAAAAATAGAAAAGAAAAAAAGAACACAGTGCCAATTTTTTTCTCAAAGTTTTAGGAAAATATGAGGACAGAAGTTTGTGGTTGTGCCACAGGCTTCCCTTTCAGTAAAACGTTATCTTATTGCATGGTTGGGGGCAATTTAGATTTTACGCATCTAAATGCACATAAATCAGATGATGAAACATCTACAGTAATGCAGAAATATAGCAGAGGCCAAACAGAGGTTGACCTAATTGTGTGTGAGGCAACACAGACAAACAGCTGAATCCTGAATCCTAAATATAGCACCAGTTGGTATTGTGTACAGACCAAAGGGTGAGAAGAGGGCCAAGGTCGATTTCAACTTTTGTGAAGAGTAGCAAGTGCATGACCTGACCTCAGGAAGATGTAACAGAAGCTCGAACACGGGGTTTTTTTTTCAATGGCTCCAGGGGTGAAGCAGAGACTAGTGGCAAACACTCTCAAGAGAATTGATCATTCATCTCTAAGTCGACCCTTGGAGTTGAACTACACACATTCGCACGCACACACGCGTGCACACACACTAGTGACCCAGTGCAGAAAAAACATTTACAGGCAATGCACTAGAGGATATATTCATATCTATACATTTCATTTAGACCATTTACAAGAGAGAAAAAGGCAGCCCTTTTTGAGAAAATATAAAGATTCCAACTTTTCTCTGTTTTGTGAAGCACTGATTTCGATGCAGAACTCCTGTGTCGCTGAGCGCGAGCATCAGTTCTGCACGCAAACACGTAACAAAACAAACAATCCTATCTGACATGCACGTACCCCTTGAGCATACACACAGACATACACACTACATGGCCAACAACCACATATTCATACAAATACACAAAGCAAACTGCGGTGTTCTACAAAATGTTGAACACGTGGTTCTGGTTGCAGCAGGGAAATGAAAAAAAAAAGATTTAAGTGTTAAACATTGTTAATGGCATGAAAGAAAACAAAACAAATGTCTGCTAACATAACATAGAGTTTTGAAACAAGAGTGACAAGATTTCTCCCACAATTCTCTGGGAAATGGCTCAGAGTCCTCATTGTGGTCCAGCAGCAGTAGAGCGGTCGTCTCCTTGTGCCCGTGACAACAGCCGTCCCATCGTCTTCCTTTCATGTCCGCACAGCTGTATAGCTCTTCATCTCTGCAGCCATGTCTGTGGTCCCCCTCCAGCCAGCCAGCTAGCCCGGCACATCCATCCAGCCAGCAGGCTCTCGCTCCTCTGGTGATCCCATCGGCGTGCAGTGCTCCTCTGCACCTGGAGGATGAATGTGGGGAAGGAGGAGGAGACAACAAAAAAGAAAAGTCTTTGTGTCTAAGTTCTCTTACTGAATCCTAGCTGGCTGGGCCATGGGTCAAAGGGCGGTTAGACCAAAGTTACAACGGCAATACATCATGCCGCTCGAGTCCAACCAGCTGTCTGAGATGGGGTCATAGCGCTGGACAGTGTTCAGGTAGGATGACCCAGAGTGACCTCCCACCACATAGAGGTAGTTGTCCACGATGGCAGAGCCCACACCTGTGAGATAATAAAGGCAGGTCAGGATATTACCAACAATGAATCGCTGTGAGTTTAATCAAAGCTGGGGTAGGCAGGAGTTGTTTTAAACACAAAACATTCACTTTTTTCAAGAAAATTCAGCTATCAGTAAGGAAAGGTCTGTGTGTTTCTCTATGTCTCTGTATGCAGCATTCTGAAAAGACTACAGCTCCTAGTATCTTGAACAATCAAATCTATTTTGGTCTGGTGGTTCCTGATTGGTTGAGGGGCTGGCCCTACTCTGTCCTCACGATTTGTTAGGACAGAGTAGGGCCGGCCCTTCAACCAATCAGGAATCCCCAGACCAGAATAGATGTGATTGGTCAAAGATACCGGGAGCTGTAGTTTGTTTTCAAAACAAATCCTGCCTACCCCAGCTTTAATCAACACGCGGTGCTTTGCAGGTATGACGTTAGCTCACCTGTTCGCGGCTCGTTCATTGGCCGACAGGCTGTCCACTGATTCTGGTGTGGATCATACCTCTCAATGCTGGACAGGTGCGACACTCCGTTGTGTCCACCCACCACAAATATGAACCCCAGCATGACCCCCACTCCGAAGTTGATCCTCTTGTCTGCCATGGGAGCTACCATTTCCCAGGCATCCTTGCTGGGGTCGTACCGCTCCACGCTGTGCAGGACAGATGCAGTAACATGAACAAAAATGCACACAGTGGTTGAATGGAAGAGTCGCTTCACCCAAATAACAAATGTCACTGATTGTTGATAACTAGCTGTGCAGACAGTTTTGGTTTTATGTCCATTGTTTTTGAAGTGTTTCGGATGTTTTTCCTGGCAACAAGCTGTGCAGTACATAACTCTAATGTCTGAACATCTGTGAACGCAGCAACAAGACTTTTCAGACAGTCCCCACTCACAGCAGCAGCATTACCACATAAAAACCACAGGCCATTAAATAATATAACCACTAAGTAAGTGGATATGCTTTGCTTACCAGTATTGAAACTGTCTACATCTGATATGAATCTTAACATACGCACACAATGACATCAGGATTATCAAGTGCTCTTGTTTGTTTATGACAGACGAACTAAGGAATGAATCCTAACATGTTAAGTTAACACTAACTGTTAACTTAACATGAACCACTGCAATTCCTCAACAGGTCTCCAGTCATTGCTCGAATGATTATGTCCATATTACAGTTTAGTTTTAAATGTCTACAAAGGAATATTCAAAGTACACTGAAACTGCAAATTGAAGCAAAAAGTTAACATATGGAAAACTGCAGAAAATTGTCAGAGCTTTTGTTCAGTGCATGAGGTTTGTAGTTAAATGGCTCTTTCATTTAAAAAAAAAAAAAAAAACTAAACATTTAATTCAGCACTATAGCTGGTAAAAGAAGCACTGTTTAGGACTTACATCAAGCCACACACATACACACACACACATACACAGTGCATCTAGTACTGATGACAGCACTGGCAGAGGTGAATTAAAGAGTTTGACCAGAGTCACTGGTACCCTGGCAGTCTGGGCTTGTTTTGCTGTGTGCAAAGACATAAACCACTTGGGTACAAAAAAAAAATCGTCCCCAAAGATTCTTTGTCCAAACACATTCTCCTGAGGGGCTTCGGGAGTCAGGGAAACAAGCAACAGAGACGCAGCTCTCCAGAGATCCACGGCAACAACAGAGGTCTATCTAGCAGCAAACAGCCGGGCACCCTCTGAATCAAACTTCAGCAACCACTTCTCCTCTGACTCCTCTTCACTCATTCACAGGTTCCTGGGTATTTTCTCTGCAATGCTTGACATCCTTCACTTGATTGCCAGTTCTATTAAATAACTAACAAGACCCTGAGAGAGAAAGCCAGGTTAGGAGGTCTGAAAGGGGCTTGAGGTTTTCCACAAGGATCAAATGTCATAAATAAAAGAAAGGTTCGCCCCATGTTTTGAAATTTCATAGGAACGGGTTAGACTTGAGGGGAAAGAGACTGAGCTGCTACGTTATGAAATACTTAGTCTTGTTAATTACTTGGTAAAATACCAATCAACATTAAATAACCAAATATGTCACACAACCTATTTTTAAACTTACTGTAGTCAAAACTCTACAGTGAGTGTGCGATTTTGCTCGTCACAGTTGTTAAATCAAAAGCTTTTTACATGAATACAAGTTCACTTTGGTTCCCAATATTTAGAAGAATGTGTGTACTTTGTATTAAAAAATAAAACCCACAGCAAGTATGATGTCTTTCAACAGCTACAACAACAAATATCATTCTCATTGGTATTACCTGTTCATGTGGGCTGGGCCATAGCCTCCAATAGCGTACACCATCCCATCCAGCACAGCGGTGGCAAAGCAGCTGCGAGACTTTGTCATGGGCGCCACTGGCTGCCACTCCTTCAACTTGGGGACGTACTTCTCCACTGACTGGAGGTAATACTGGCCGTCGTAGCCTCCCAGGGCGTATAGCTCTCCAGCCAGGACCACCACTCCGAGAGTGCTGCGGCACTCGGCCATACGCTCCACCGAGGACCAGGTGTTGCTTTCAGGGTCCCAGCTTTCTACTGTGCTCTCGTGCCTCCGATAGCTAATGCCCTGTCTCATGTGTGTGGCGATGCCTCCCACCACGTACACCTTGTGGTCCAGAACTGCTACACCGAACTCGTAACGTGGCACACTGAGTGGGGCAAGTCCAATCCACGAGTCTGTCTGAGGGAAATACATCTCCATGCTGCAAGAGAATGGCAGAGATCCAATAGGTTTGTTTGTTTTAAAACACAAAACATAATGTGGGAACAGGAAGAAGAGATGTGCTCAAAATGATCTTTTAAACATTGTCATCCCTACCTCTCTAAGGTGGCAAACAGTCCAGCTTTGCCTCCAACTGCAAGCAGCACCTTCGGAGCACACCTGGGCCGTGCTGACAACACAGTCTGATAGGAAAGTCTGTGCTCAGGCATGAAGTGATATTTGAGGGCCTCGTTGAGCAGGTGCTTGCATGCATGGTCATCTCGTATAAGGTGGTTGGCTTCATATAGGCGAGTGAGGAATTTGACGCTGAGGAGTGGAAGGCGAACACAATGCAGCAGCTGAGCCAGATGCTGCTGTCTCTCAGTTACATCATATTTGATCCATGACTCCAGGGCGTAAAACACAGTCTCCTCTGTGACCACCTTAAGGCAGTCATTGGACACTATTTCATCCAACTCCGCCCTAGTCAGTTCAAAAAACTCCTCCGTTTGACAAACTTCCTCAAAGTTCTCACAGATGAACTTGGTGGCGGCCAGGCACAGATCATGGCAGCCATAAGTCTCAGCAAAGCGGGAGATACCTATACAGTTCCCTGCATCCAGCTGACTCTCTAAGAAGGAACAGCACTCCTTAAGTACAAGCTTAACCTGGAGTAAGTTGGCAGCCGGTAGCAGAGATTCCACTGTTTCCTGTGAGATAAACACCGTGCCAGTGTAGGCATACTCAACGATAGCCTGGAAGAGAAAGATAAATGCATCACATACACAGAAAGAAAAAAAAAAAAAACACATTTCAGCAGTTAATCAGTGCTGGCTCCAAGCAAACCTGCAAGGCAGTCTCATCGATGCACTGGAATTCCACCTCTGAGGTCTCTTTTTCCGACAGGTTCCCCGTGAACATGGCCTTGAAGTAAGGACTGATGCTGGCCAGCACTACTTTGTGGGCATGGATCTTGGCGTCACCCACACGCAGGACAATGTCACATAGTTCGTGATCCTGCCGCAAGAGCTGGAGGCCTTGCAGCAGCTGCTCAGAGTGAGGCCGTGTCAGACTGGCAAACATATATGACTGGTCCTGCTGGTCCATCTGAGGGCACAAATCCACGCATCAGAGCATTATTGACCCAGTGCAAAGTTCTGATCAACTAACGTGGTGATGCTGTAAATCCTAGAAATCAACCAGCTGTCTTCTCGTCCATGAGACTACAAGCTCGAAAAGTCAACAACCCACAGGCCCGTGCAACATGACGTAATAAGAGCACGCGTCGGAAACATGTCTGAGCAGTGTGATGCGTTCAAGGATGTTTTGAAGTAACACAGCAGTCATTACGACCCGTTGTGTTCACGGTCTACTGCGAGGCAAGCTAAAGAAGCATGATCTCCTTAATCCAATGCTAAGACTGCTTAAAGTTAACCAACTGCGCTGACTAGAAAGCATAGGGTTTTCAAGTTAGCCTCACGACAACTGTCTAAATACTGCTGAGCATTAATGCTTCATGACATCCAGCAACGACACCGTTAAATGTTATTTTGTTGACTCGGGCCTTGGCTTGATTTCTGAACGGAGAACATGGCCAGATCAAAACTCGCTAGCAAACCTTTTAGCCTCGCATCAGCAGACAGCTAGTGCGCTAACACACTCTGAGGTCCGAACAACAGCTTTTTTTTTTGGCACACACATTTCCACGTATATCGTCAACATTCGTGTCGCCGCCGTGCTGTCAACATTGTTTGACTCCAGCAAATACACAGTGCCAGTATCCTTGTTTCATTGCACTGCAGTCAGCGCAGGTTAGCAGCTAAAAATAAACACGGTTACTGTGGCTAGCTGCATCATTGATTGATATACAGTAACATGGCTGACAGATACAAAACGTGACGTTATAGCTAGCTGTCACACAACATTTCCATACCGTCAAATCGAGGAGGACAAACCTGTAACCTGTAGTCCGTCTCGTGTGCCGCCGTAACGTTAATGACGGATTTTGCAGTGGTGGAGTTCAGCGGCGACGAGTGAGGACCCCGGGCGGCTATCAGGAAAACAACCTAGTGCCAACCTAGCCTCCAAGCTACCGTCGGGCTCTTATACTAACGAGCTATCACAGCAGCACACCCACTTCCGCTGTTTTCAAAATAAAACGACATACACGAATGTTTACAAGGAGACAGCTCATATTCCTGAGCAGCAAGCCAAAAAAAAGAAGGAAGGAAATAAATACATTTACCCACATACCTTTCTATTAGCAACAAAGCCGCAGTGTCTCATCCTAACATGATTTCTCAATATACAAACACTCACACACACACACACATATATATGTATGTGTGTCTGTGTGTGTGTGTAAGGGGAAAAAAGGATATCAAAGGAGTGCTTTTGAGTAGCCTAAATAGTCCTTAATTGTTCCTTTCATTGTTGCATGTTTTTTTGTACCAATGTAGTTAATTAATAAATTAAGTAACTGATACAATAATAAAGGAGTTATATATGCACATGTTATAATAAGTTATAACACATACAAAGTGAATAATACACATTGGATACAGTGTGGCATCATTCTAACGCACTGCTGTTTTTGTTCTGTTTTGTTTGTTGTTATTTTTACTCCCTCTCACACACTTGCACATTCTCTCTCTCTCTCTCTCTCTCTCTCTCTCAATATATCGCACATGTATATATTTATACTGCAGCTTGTCTAGGATGATGATGATGATGATGATGATGATGGTGCCGCCTGGAGGAGCCTGGATCTCGCGTCACCATGGAAGCGCTCAGTTTGCGACATGTATTCGCCATTTTGCTGCCTCGGTGTGTGTCTGTTCGTGTGTGTGAGTGTGTTTGTGTGTGTGTGTGGGCTCCTCTCGATGTGAATACCTCTGTAGCTCCCAAACACTCCACACTCAATGTGCCAGTTTGAAGAACCAGTGAAAATGTCTGCGCTTGAAGACTGGTAGCCGCTGCAGCATGACATGGACATTTGGACGACGTAACATTATATAGTCTCGTCGAGCGTCACCGAAGAGCACCAGGAAAAATGCGAGGTCTGTCCTGCTGTTTTTCCAACTTTGCTAGCCCAGTCAGCCACGAAACACCGACACGATTAGCGGAGTAACGAGATAGCTTAGCACCGTTTGAACAGTGTTACAGTTAGCAAATGATCTGAGCAGCTAGCTAACTAATTACGCTACTTAACGGTAACGTTAACCAGCAACGGACTTAATGTAAGCCCACTGAAGATTTTAGTTGGTGCCTAGGTGACTGGCAAAGACTCCAGGAGACTTACTTCATTGCAATAAAGGTTACAATAGCAGGATATAACCTACAGTGTACAGTTGTAAAGGTTATCTCTACAGTTCAGCTGATAATACCGTGCCTGACAGCCACAAGTGGTTCTGTGCGAGCCCCCTTTAATCTACCGTAGCTGACCATCATGATGTTGACGGGTAATAACATACTCTGTTTAAATGTGTACTGATACATAAGTCAGTGTTGTAACATGTTTATATAAATTCTTACCAAGGCTGCCATCATGTATTTTGTTCATCTCTCTGTTTATGTCACCCTTTACAAATGGGATTTTTTTTTTAAATACGTGATTCTCTCTGTTTTGCATTCACAGCTTGACAAACAGCAGAGTGGTTTTCCATCACTAACCACTCAGGATGAAAGCAGGAAGTAAAGAGGAGGGATATTGTCATCCTCACAGGATTGTGTTTGCTTCTCTGGATTCTCAGATTTGACCACATCCATAAGACCGTCAATAATGATACCTGGATTGATCTCCCAGGAGTTACACGAGCAACTTCTCGACCCAAAGAACTACCAGAATCGCACAAATGGCGTGGAAGAGCTCAAACACATCCTCTCAGAAGTGGACATTAAGTCGGTCCCAGCTGATAGCATTGAGACATTCATCAATTTTCTTCCTCGACTTTTGGATGACAGTAATTTTAAAGTGTTGTACAGCACCTTACAAGTTTTAAACTTACTTATTCAGAAGCTAGATACGAGTGCAGACAGATATTTCAAACAGTTAGTCTTAGTGGCTCTCAAAGCCCTTGGAGACACTCGCACCATCACCAGGAATGAATACATGAATGTGTTTCGACAGCTGATGAAAACTGTTGCACCGCAGCAGGTATTAGATCATGTCATCTACAATTTGAAACACAAAAATTCAAGGGTTCGGGAAGATGTACTTAACATCATCATGGCAGCTATGCTCACTCATCCTAGGAAAGATTTCAATGTCCCCAAGCTTTGTTTTGAGGTTGCACCATATTTGGCAGACAGCAAAAGGAAAGTGCGCCATGCCGCCCTTGAATTGTTTGCTGTTTTTGACTATTGCCTCGACACAGGGAAAAAGCAGCCCCTGATGAAAGCTGTGGACACGGTAGAGCTTAATGAGGATGCTGAGGGTCTTATGGCAGCTGTACAGGCAAGACGGGCAAGGCACATCCTTCCAAAGCTCTCCTCAGAGGGGATAGTGGAGTACGGGTTAGTGGTGCCCAAACCAGGACAGCGCTCCCACGGGTCTGGAGCTGATCTGGATTGGGTGATGAACGGAGGGAGGATAAGCAGTGCCAGAAGCCACAGGACTGAGCCGGACAGTGACCGACTGTATGGCTATGGCAGCTTGGGCTCCCTCACTGATGACCTTCCACTTCAAAGGAGGATCGTCAGTGCAGGCAAAGGGAAGAACAAACTACCATGGGAGATGTCAAGCTTCTCGTCTACTGAGAATGACCAGCAGTGCTGTACGCCTAATGGGAAGTGTCCTGACCAGGTGGGGTCCATCTTCCTGTCAACTTACCTTGAGTGTCACATACCCTGTATGATAAACTTTCCCCAGTTTAGCTCTTACTTGCTTAATTATTCTCTGTCAGGGCAAAACATATATTCGAGATATATTCAGGTTTACCGCAGGTTAGTCATCCAGATAATAGCTGGAAATTTGGTTCTTGTAGATGTCAGCATTTGACATTTATGAAGCAGCCATTGAGTCAACAAGCAGTGTTCACCTTTTTATTCAAGAGCCTTCTAAAAATACACTTTGAGATCCAAAGCAATTAGGGTCTAATCAGTCATTTGTTCAGTGCTGGCTTTTAGGTGCATTGGAGTGTTTTTCACACTGACCGTAATTATTGAGGATCACAGTGATCAGGCAGCTATGTTGATTTCCCCCCTGTGCAGATATTGGAAACATCTTATGAGTGGTGATTTCTCTTCTCCCTTTTCTCAGAAAATAATTTTTTTTCATACAAAAATTCACAATTTCCCCAATTCTGCTTTTTGTCGTGTTGTTTTAAGCAGCTGAGTTACACCCAACAGCACCAGTCCAAAGAGACTAAATATGTATTCAAGGTGGCACTTTCCTTAGAGACAGTTTAAATATAGTTAATCTCTCTGTCCCATGCTGTATATGGAGAAAGTACAGAGGGGAGGGGCAGTGCATCCTCCACATCTCATTGTGCAGTTTTGTGGTCTCCTCTTCAACCACATCTCACTGTACACACATTTCCTTGGCAGCATATTGTCTAGACGGCTCATAATGCATGGCAAGAGTCTTAAAATATGTATCAGTGTCTGTCATCAGAGTAACAACAGGTTATTTGTGTCACTAAATATGTGTCTCTACACACATACAAACAGAGAAAGGAACAGTCAGGTAAACTCCATGATTACTGACTATTTCTGGAAGAAACACAATAGGTGACTCATCCCCCTGTATAATGACGTTGTCCCTGCAAAGATGAGCATCCACTCTTGAAATAAGCCTCTAACCATCGGGTCAAATCACCATGTGTGGAACATGTACTGCATCACATTTTATCACCCAACAAACTAGAACAATGTGTTAAACATAAGCTGTAGTCTATTAATAGTGATGAGTAGCTGTTTCATGAGGTATTAATTGACCATATTTGTTCTGGAAAGTGATCGTCCAGGTCAGAGGCTCCGTTTGAAAAACCTCTGTTTACTGCAGTGTCTGTTTCCCGCAACCTCATTACCACACAGCACACTTAGTGGAGGGGGCGTGAAACATAATTGGAATATCACAGGGTTATGCTTGTAAAACATGGCTTATTTGCTGCTCTAGTGTTGATTGCAATCATGCCGAGTGCTCTCTGCACCGTGTGTTGATCAGATTGTAAGCAGCGGGCCAACCTCAGCAGTGCACTCTCTGTCAGAGGCTGAGATACATTTACTGATGCCAAACTTTGTCATAACCTCCTCTGTTTCATTTGTTTCTCTTTGACCAAGGTGTCACCGGTTGCATGGTGACAGTACAACTTTAATGAGAACATCAGACATCATATACATTGAGCAAAGATCCACCCAAAGGCCAGTGTCTCTTATCTGAGCTGGCTAAATATCTACTACATCTCTTTGTTCAGGGCAGTGGATGGAATTACACCGAGGCTCTTGTTGTGTTTAAAGGTTGTTGTAGGTTAGTTATTTGAACTTAATCCTCTCTTATTGCTATTAACAAAAATCATTTTTCTGTCCGTTCGCAGGTGTCTAGTGGGGATTTCTTTCCCATGTCCAGGAAGCTGAGTCCAGAGACCTACATTCCCAGTTTTGGTACGTGCCAGTATTTTCTTCTCACACACAATGACACTGACATTAATTCTATATGAGGTGACAAGTACGGTTGAATGGCTGTCATGGTCAACCTCATCTGGACTCAAATTAGAGTGACTTTAAATTGGATTAGCAGGATGAGTCAGTGGAGTCACCAAGCCACATGTCACCAAAGACCCTAAGATGAACACAGCTGACAAGCAGATAAGTGTCATTCCAGTCTCACAGCATGCCATCAGTTATCTAATTATTGGTTTGTCCAAAATGAGGCTAAGACCATGGGTTGACAGTTTTCCTTTTACTCAAATACTTGTCAAAATCATTTCCCCTGATACACTGAGGAAATGAGTTGTTCAGCTCCTTGAAGAAGGAGAATATAATAATATGAGAGGGCAGTGAGTTCTTGTAGTACTCTAGCCTCAGCAGCAAGTCTGTTCTTCCAAATATGTGCAGTTACTGCAACTGTAACTGTGAGTTTATAGCAGCCTGTCAGTGTGGTCAAATTAAAGTGAACCTCGCAGCAGCTGTCCCACTCCTCAGTTTCAGCTCGGAGGAGTAGTAATGGGACAGTCGAAAGGAAAGAGGGAAAAGCATTTCTGACTAAATGACAAAATGTCTTGTTTTCAAAATGTGTTTTATATCAGATTTAATACTGGATATATCCTTGACCCGCTGGCTGTCCAATGTTCCAACCATAATTTATATAATCTGAACACATGCTGACGCTCATCCTAAAGCAGAGATTACAAGTTCATATGTGCCTAAAACCTTGGATCCTGTGCTGTTTCCACACCCTTTAAAAGCAGTTGTGTTCCCTGCTACATTTTTCCACTCTTTTGTAATATTAATATGAACATGTCCAGTGTTTGTAGCTGCAGCTGTGTGTGATCTACTCTGTGCTCACAGGCACCAGAGACTTTTTGAGCCTCTGGTTGCCTTCAGTGCTTACTACTCAAGTTTTATAAACTATGTAATTATCAGTCTTATCTGCTCAGTAACTTCCGTCTTCTGTTAAGATCAGTGTTTTTGTTTTTTTGGCTTTTTTGGTTTTCTGTCATGTTAGCAAGTCTGCTCTGTTATGAATTCAAAATGGCAACAAACACTTTCCATCCAGGTTGTGCAGAGCCGCAGAAGCCACAGTCCTCCAGGCGGAGGGAGTCGCCTTCTCGCCTCAGGAGAAGTGGAAGCCTCAACTTAGACCCTGACATCTTCAAAACCGCCAACTTCTCTGACCCAGATGTTGGTAAGAGTCCATTGTCTAAATGATTTGCTAAAGTTAGGGCTGGGCAATCTAAAATTAAAACCTCTGATTTTTTTACACCAAACTTGATTTTTCTTTTTCCAAAAAAAAAACAAACAAATGGCAAAGAAATGACTCCAAAGAAATTTAGCTTTTGTTTTATTAATACAATTTAACAAAAGCAAACTCAGTTTCACTTCTGTGGTTATCATGCAGATTGAAATGTCTTTTCTGAGAGTGCATTATGTAGTCTCAGGGGGAGTTGTTGCTTTTCCACTGTTTATGTATTCACCATATCTTAAGCGATACTGCATGACTGTATCAGTGATAGCTTCCTCCAAATCCTTTCTTAATGTAAGTGTTGCAATAGGAAATGATTCAGCTCCTGTTACCTGCATGTTAGTGAGTGTTGTGCATCTCGTAGCGAGACACATTTCTCCCACTCAGCAGCTGCCTTGTGTTTGTTGAGATGTTGAAATAAATCAGCCGTGCTGCTGCCTCAAGTATCAACAGCCTCGGTACAAACATTGCAGCAGACCATGATGTGTTCCAGGTCTGAGTCCTCAAAACCAAAACAGTCCAGACAACTGGCAGGGCTGTGACTTTTTTGGGAACAAACTATTCATTTACCCCAGAAGTCCTGTTGTTTTTGTGTGTGTCTCTCTGTGAGGTAGACAAGGGAGGGTGTGAACTACAGCAGCCTGAGGAAGAGGTGGAGAAGGGGAAGAGAAGATTTTCATTTTTTTATAATTGACCTAAAACAAATACGGATTAATTGATAAAACTGATCTAACACCCAGCCCTAACTGAAGTCACATGAAGGCATGAACCGCATCTCCACTTGGATACATTTAATCACACCCAGTTTTTTATGATAACATGTGAACACCCTGTCTCACAGTGGCACCCATGGGCCGCATGCTCTCGAGGAACCCCAGTGTTGAGCGCACGTTTTCCCTGCCCTCTAACCCCTCCACATCCGGCTCCTTCCTCCTGCCCTCCTACCCACTGGCTACACTCCCAGGAGGCATGCTGACTCCAACTCTGTCCCGCAACCACAGAGACGCTTCCCTGTCTATGTCCAACACCTGGCCCAACAAGAGAGACAACAGCCCCCACCAGAGAGATACCAGCCCCTGGAGAGACACAGCAGACACAGCAAAGGGTAATAAAAAGTTATTAGCTGTATTTAATTTGTCTGCTGAATGTGAAAATATTGTGGCCTCGGTTCTGTATCATCATTTTGTCTTGCTTCCGTCCTCCCCCCTTCAGGAGATCCTCATCTCTCTAGCAGATGCTCCCCCAGGCCTCTTCGTGCCTCCCTTGTGAGTTCTTCTTCCACTTCATCATTCCGCCGAGCACTGAGCAGCACCAGGGCAACCTTCTCTATCACACCAGTAGTCCCTCCAGTAGAGCACACCCAGTCTTATAATGGCCAGAGATCCAATGCTTCAAGCAGCCCTCAGAACCAGCAGCTAGAAAAGAGCCTTCATCTGGACCCTGATAACCTCAATGAGTGGCAAGAGGATGATCCTCTGGACATGGAGGAGGTCAGCAACCTGTCATGTGGGACACGTGCACTGTCAGCATGTGACTGTTCTTAAATAAAACTCAGTATTTTGGGTATGATCCTCTATGAGGACGGTCTGCTTGTCCAGGGCCTTAAAGTTCTCCTCCACTAATAATTTTCCTTTCTGTGCTCACCTGCCACTTTGTGTGTTTCCCACAGATGCTGAACTCTCTGCGCTCGTTGCGCAACAGTGCTGCCAAGAAGAGAGCCAAAGCGAGTCTCAGCAGTCCAGATCCAGACAGCCCTGACTCTGCTGTGAGGTTAGACCTGGGTCTGGACTCACCATCACACACCTCTCCAAGCTTACCAGCTCAGCTAGTGAAAGTGGTCTGTCCAGTCTGGGCTCGGTTGCCAACTCCAGCTCCAATGGCATCAAAACCAGGTAAATGTCCTACAGTGTTCTGTGTTCTATCTTTCAGCTTCTCCTTCTCAAGTCCTGCATAGTGCTTCCTTTTTGTAGAACTTCTCACAAACATGGTGAAAAGGAGTGGGTATTCATCTGGTGCTCTGTGACAATGTGTTGAGCACTGCTGAGCATTTTTGCAGCAAAATTTCTCACTTGTCATATGTGTCCACAGTGCTCGAAGCACTGCCTCCTCAGGAATGAAACCTCGCATCGCAAGAATGCCTTCTGCAAAACTAAGGTCTTCTGTGTCCATGGACTTCAGCAGCCTTCAAGGTATAAAAGGGATGACGATGACCTGGTTTGACCTATTCTGTCGCAGTTGGTTGTGTTGTATTTACATCTTTGTATTTTGCTTTTGTCAAGGACTGTCTCAGAGAAGTGAACTGTCGCCTGAGGTTGGCGTTGTTGGGCAGAGAGTCTCTTACTCCAACGGAGCGAGCAAAACCGAGGAGGAGACAACAGGGCCCTCCCCTCCGTTGATCAAACCCACCATTCGTGAATCAGTCAGAGGTCTGAAGCCTGCTAACGGTCAGCTAGCAGTGACAGTAGATTCACCTGGTAAAGATACTTTGTGTGTTTAAATGAATAAATCAGTGTCTAAAACATCTGCTTTGATCTGCAGGATCACAGAGCCACAGCAGCAGCAGGAACTCACCAGGCACAGACATGCCTGAGGGAGTCATTGGAAGAGGTCAGTCTGCAAGAGTGTAAATCATCGTTCAGTTGTTTGGTATTTTATGTTGTTCCTGAGCGAGTGTTGTGCTATTTTACAATAGACTCAAAGACAAGATGTCTGATTATCTTTACAGTTGAATTGTTTTTAATCATGAAGTCAATCTTATTACTGATACATCCAGCAGTTCAGGCTGTGGCATCTACATTTTCAGTCATGCATTCAAGTAATGTCCAAACATCCTCTTCATGTGTCTCAGGCATGTTCGGCACTGCAGTGTCAATCCGCCCAGGAGTCGCCTTGTCACTTGAGCAGGGTGAATCGAGCGCCACACCCCCAGCTGATCCCTATGTTGGCATCTACAGCCACGCTCTGTCTGGCAGTCACATTGACAGTGATGACAGCCCACGTCCAGATGAGCTTATGGTTAGTCACACTTGATCCAGTGATAAAACACAGCGCACCATAAAAAGTTTCCAGCTATCACAGCACCAGCTGGTGTGTTTACTGTGCAGGAGAGGGTGAGGAACGCCAGGGTCGGCCGGGATAGGATACGGCCGCAGCGTCTGGATCAGCAGGAGGGGCAAGCCAGTCAAGGGGACATCACACGAGACAAGATTCGCCGTGTCAGACAGATGCTGTCTGATTCACCCACAGAGGACAATAGAGCATTAATCATTAAAGGTAATAGAGCTGTAAATAAGCAAAATGGCCACTTTATAGATGTTTGGAAGTACACATTAAATGTATTGTATTTATTGAAGCTGTCTGTTATTACATAAGTAAAATTATTCACTAAATAAATCAGCACAAAATATGATTTAGACTCTCAGACATCTGAAATGTTGATCTTCTGTGTTGTAGATCTGCATCTGAACGGCAGCACAGTGACTTCAGCCAAAGCAGACCATCTCTCTGATGAGTCCCCCCTCAGCCCCACCAGCCCTGTCAGCCCACCAGGACCCCAAAGCCCCATCAAGTGCTTCACTCCGCCCCACCAGCCAAGCCCCCCCACCGTGCCCCCCAACCCTAAGAACCTCTCACGGCTTAGGAGGGCCCCTAGCCTCAGCAGAACCCGGCCCTCTATGTCTCACAGCTCAGGTTTGTGGATTTAAAAACACTTGAGTTACATGCTGCACCAAATGTGGAGCTCAGTTACCTGCGTTTATAAACCAGAAAGTGTCCCTGTGAATCTGTATAACATTGCACTGTGTAATCTCTCACTTGTTCTGACACTGGCTTGCAATGTAGCACTGTTCCACTGCATTATAAATAGATGAACCAGCACTTTAACAGGTCTTTGTTTATGGAAAATGATGGTACATTAATTAGACAGTCAGGGCCATTAGAGCATGGGAGAATAAGATGTTTGCTTTGGTTAATGTGGCACATAGCTGTGTTTTGACAATCTACTGTTAATGCACCACTGCCCACACACACGGTACTTGTTTGCAGATGGATAGAGATGTAACATGAAACTGAATCTGTGTGCGTGCGTGTGTTTGTGTGGTGTCTGATGGACCATTTAGATGAGCTGTCCGCTGGCACTGTGGGCCAGAAGAAAAATCTCTCAGAGCCTCCAGAGCTGCGTCCGTTTTCCAAACCTGACCTGGTACTGACACAAAGCTTCAACCTGCTGAGCTCTGAGGACTGGTAAGAAACACTCAACACAACTCAAACATCCTGCTCCCACATGTGTTTATGAAATATTTACAACTGTCTCACTATAAATCTACTCTCATCCAAAATACTGACATTTTTCCTAATTCCCTAGCCTCTTTCAACACATCATATTCAACATTAACTAGTGTATTTAAATTTGGTAAAGAAAGTGAGGTCTGGATAAAACATGGCTGTCGATTGTGTCCTTTTTTTTCAATCCAGGGAGAAGAAAATTGAGGGTCTCGTGTTCCTGCGCTCTCTGGCCCATTACCACTCAGACACACTCCAGGGCAGACTTCATGATGTCTGTCTATGTCTCATTCAAGAGGTACTATCAGTTGTTGGATAACACTCATTCTTTTTATATATTTTTACATATTTTTCAGGTTTGAATGTTAATGTCTATTTTACGCATCACATTCATTTACCAGTGTTTGAGTAATTATACACTTTATATTCTCTGCCTTGCCCGCCTGTTTCTTACATTTATTTTGTCAGATATTTTGTAATTGTTCCTCCATGACTTACCGTTTGATTCTGGAATTGTATTGTGTGCCTTTTTAAGTATTATTAATAAGGTTCATCTTCCCCAGGTGAAGAACCTGAGGTCAAGTGTGTCCAGGGTAGCAGTGTGCACCCTGGGAGACTTGTACACCCACATGCAAAAGGGGATGGACCAGGAGCTGGAGAGGACAGTGAAGGCTTTACTGCAGAAGGCTGGGGAGAGTAACGCCTTCATTAGGCAGGATGTTGATGCAGCACTCGATTGCATGGTGCAGCACTGCACCCCTACTCGGAGCATCAATGCTCTACTAACAGGAGGACTCAGGTTTGTGTACATGCACACACACATTGATTATTGTTCTACCCAACTTAAAGTTTGGAATTATTGCAGGTGGATTTGCTCTGTTTTATACATCTGTCTCTCTCCTTTTATATATATATATATATACATATATATATATATATATATACACACACATATATTTATGATTGCTGAATTGATTTCTCCTCCACTGATAGTCACCTCAATGCAGTTGTGAGAAAATGCACTGCCCAGCATCTGACCACTGTGGTGGAGAAGGTCGGTGCTGCCCGTCTCCTCTCCGGCGGTAAAGACCTCACTGACAGAATCTTACCTGCTGTCACCAAGCTTGCACAAGACTCCTCACAGGAAGCCAGGTAGAGTTTCTATTGATGTGCTTTGTTTTTACAATCTACCAATTCCAAACTAACTGTACACTAATTACTTTTATTATTGGCACTGTTATGAGCTCTGTGGTTACTTTTGATGTTGTAGTTTGCGGTGGTGGTACAGTGCTGTGTGTGATAACTGTCAGTGTTATAGCTATTACAATGGTTCGATCCACAGGTACTTTGGGCGTCGAATGCTGCTGTCTCTGTCATCCCACCCTGACTTTGACAAGATCCTGGAGAAATACATCCCCACTAAAGATTTGCCGACTGTCAGAGACACTGTCTTCACTCTTAAGACAAAGGTGCAGCATCTGTTCCTCTTTGTGTTTTCACATTGGTGCTTTTGCCAGAGGCCCTGCTGTCATCTGACCTGGAGTTTGTGGGTTATTTCAGGGTCTTGGTGAGATGCCTCAAGACACCCAGTCAGCCCGGGGCCGACGCTCCCTCCCAGCTAGTGGCACAGTCAGAGCCTCGTCTCTCACTAGGGAGCCTCTCAACCAGATCAACAGGTGGGTGTGAATATCAAGCACTACAGCAGAGTTGCCTGATCACACTGACTGCAGCCTTTGTTAAAGCAGCTGATTTCTCACACTGCATAATACAGACTATTCATAATAAAGTCCGTTTCTAAAGGTAAACCATTTGGTGTGTTTTGTGTCGTCTACAGGGAATCCAATAGCCATTACAGCTGTAGATCTCAAACACAAAGTATTGCGGACAAAACTGAATACATCAAGCAGATCTCAGGTCTGCTGGGTTCAAAGGACTTCAGAGAGAGGATCAAGGGAATCGACCAGCTGGTGGCCGACTGCCAGCACAACCCCAACATGGTCATCAATAGTATATTCCCGGTTAGTACAAGAGCAGTGAACTGAAGTAACACCAGAGACCGAGTGTTTAACATGTTCATTTGGACGTTGTTCTTTGAAAATGTTGCAGACAGTTTCTCTTACATCATCAGGGTCAGGGAGCATTTACAGCAGATGTAATATACCCCCAGCTGTTTTCAGCTGCTGTATTTCCTCAGATAATGACAGGGGGCTTTTATTAACTCATCTTTAAAAGGTTTACTTGATCTTCCCTCTGTTTGACATACATAAATGGTCATACCAGTATTTTAATGCAGTTTCCTTCTCATCCATTCTCATTTGTCCACCATTATGCCTTAATGCAAAGTCAATACTTCCTGTTGCCATTTCAAATCAAAAGCCCCAGTGTTTCATTGGACAGAAATTCTTTTTTTTCTTCTTCTTCTTCTTTTTTTTTTGACACAGATCTTTTATTTCCATGCTGATGATCTGTCTGCCAGTTTCTGGCTCATTGATTTTTTTGACCAGCCCGTGTTGACAGCATGTTGTGCTGTTGCATTTTAAGATTATTGTCTCTATTATTGTATGATGCCCCATCCTTGTGTCTGCAAGAGGGAAGGGCAAGGCGCATTATCAGCTCAGGAAAAAATATTCAATCCTTTTTTCACATAGTCTTGATTTTAGTTCTCTTCTCTGTTTTGTACTGTTGTAGTTTTGAGTGACCATCATGCAATTCTGTTTTGTAATGAAATCATCACTGAACTGTCTCTCATTTATCTTCTTGTTCTTCCTCCTGTGGTCAGGTGTTTGATGCCTTCAAGGCCAGACTGCAGGAGTCCAACAGCAAGGTCAACCTGTATGCCCTTGAGTCTCTCCAGAAAATCATCCACCTGATGAAGGACAACCTGTCCCAAGTCGTCAACATCCTGGTCCCAGCAATCGTGGACAATCACCTCAACTCCAAGAACAATGCCATCTACTCTGCTGCTATTGGAGCCATTAATGCACTTATCTTCAATCTTGGTACTCTCTTCAAGCATGTCTGTTTCTGTAGTATTGGTGGAATCTGATTTGAAGAATTCTGTTTGATATTGTGCTTTTCCTTGTTGCCGTGACAGATAACATACTTCTTCTGCAGCCTTTCTGCACCAAGGCTCAGTTTTTAAGTGGCAAAGCAAAGGTGGATCTTATTGAAAAGGTTGCAGGTATGTCTGCAATGACCATTCTAACGCTGTAATAATCCTCACCCCTGCTCTCTGATGTATTTGTATCTGACCCATTTATGTTTCTTCTCACTTTATGTTCCCAGATCTCGTGACAGAGCTGTACCCTCGCAAACCCCAGGTGGTGGAGCAGAAAGTGCTGCCCTTGCTGTGGCACCTCCTGGGCACCTCCAGTCATAGCGGGACCATTCATGGCCGGGGCGGAAGCGTGAGGGGTGCTACCGCCAACCTGTGCCAAGCCCTTTACGCCCAGATGGGGTCCAGCCTGAGCGAGTGCGCCACCTCCCAGCCTGCCAACGTCCACAAAGGTTTAAACGAGTTCCTGAGGAGCTTATCTTAAAGGTAAAGCCGAATCCAAACACAACCAAATGTTGGAAGAGAAGAACATTAACACTGACCTTACTTGAAGACAGAGATGTTCTACATTTCTTATAGTGCCTGCACTTTTATATCAATGAAGAGAAAGTCCTTAAAAATGAGGCGCTCTTAATTCTTATCTCAGTGAGATTTCCTCTGGTACAGAAGCATGGACAATGTAACATACTGACATCAGGTCTTACACATACTCAACCTGCTCTCTTTGCACTTTGAAAAGGTAGCTCAATATCATGATAGATAATAGTTTTACATTGTACTCATATATCCCATGTTTGCTTTTTTTCATCATCTGAACATGTACTGTAGACAAATCAGAGACACTATTGCAGAATGTAAGATTAAAATGCACAAAAAGAAAAAAAGGAAGAAGACAGGGACCTGAGAGGTGTATATTTTTGCTGTTCCATCAAATGTAATGTGATATTTTTATGCTGTTTTACGTAGTTGTTTTGAAAAATTTGTGAATTGAGATTAACAAGAATAATACAAAATACTTTTGTACAGCTCAGACGTGTATTTGCACAGTATTAATCGTATGCTGTTGGTACAATTTATAATTTATCTATTGTGTAATGGTTTTAAAGTCCTGTTAATGATGTGTGAGCTGATTCTGTCTGTTTTGCATGACCAAAATTTACTGGCAGGATCAAAGTTGTTTCTATTTTTGTTAAGGAGATACATATATAAAAATATATATACATATACACACACACATATGTGTGTATATATATATATATATATATATATATATATATATATATATATATACATATATATATATATATATATAAAATATACACACACATATGTATATATATAAAATAAAAATATAAATATAGACACACACACACACACATATATATATGTATGTGTACACTGATGCCTAGATGGTTGTTGTGTTGACGACAGCATGAGAGGAAAAGAGTGGAGCTTTACTCCTGTGGTTGCCTGAGAAACCGTGAAGGCCCAGATCTGATTCTGTCTCAGTAATAGTGCCAGTCGCCAGTCTTCAAGTAGCCTTTTCATTCATCTGTTGTTAAATTATATCAAACTTGTTTGTGAACAAGAGCAAAGATGGATTGATACTGTATATAAATAAAGTGTTTTATTTCTGTAACACTAACTTCCAGGTGTTTCATTCAGATTTTAAAGTGAGGGGCTGGTGGGGACTTGACCTTCACCTTTAGTTTACTGTTTGTCAAGATAGAAACTCACACGCCTTCTCCACAATTCACCTTTATTCATGGGTAGAGTCACTGAACACACATGAGATTCTTCACAAGTTTTCTGTTGGTTTGACTGTGCCTGATTCATATGGCGTGTTGTGTAAAGCCATCCCTCTGGTGGATTACCTCTCTGAGTGTGTAAAATAACAGAGCGTAGCTGACTGAGAGACTGAGAAATGGATCACATGTTCCAAAGGCCTGGGAAAAGAGGTAGGCTTAGCAAGCAGTACAAAAGACTTGTATTACATTTTGAATAACAGGATGCACCAGTGCTTCGACACGCTCTGGTGTTTCAGATTGACCACTAATAGCACTTCCACTGGCTAGGCTAAGTAGCTGCCATTTTGAAATAGTACTGCACAGAGATTTATGCCCATGTACACTTTGGATGTGCTGTCCAACAAGTGTCACAGGAGACAAGTGAACGTCTCCCTGTAACACACACATGATGTGTAGAGACATTTCAGTAGCAGAGTGGAGGAGTTTGTGCTTGGAGGAACGCTGCTACTGGGCCTTTGTTTAGAAAAATACAACTTAAAAAGGAAATCCTCAAGAAGCACTGACAAAATTCTCCCAACAGTCAATTATTTTGAACCATCAGTGTCAAATGCAGTCGACCGCACGTCATTTCACTGTTTTACATACAGCATAAATGAATGAAACATACAGTTTGAACATAAGGTGTCCTCACACAGTCCCTTTAACATACAAAGGGGTCACCCAGATAGTATTAAATCCAGTCTGTTTTCCAGTATTTGACTTTTTGCAAAGATATAAAAATTATAGTGTGCATTCAGAATAATAGCAAAAGTGAAGCCTCCCTTTATACTTCAGAGCTAACCACAGTGCTGTCGAGGGCCACATGTTTGCTACTTGCTGTGTAGGTATGGCTCATATTTCTCAGCTCTGTTGACAGTGACTTCTGCTGTCCAGAATTCAACAAAAGCACAGGCAAAACATGAATGAAAGAAACTTAATGTCAAGTCTTAAACTCTCTGAAATGTGCTTTTTTTGTAAAGGGAACAAAGAGCCAACAACTACATTCACTGACATACAACTACCAACTGAACTCAAGACAGTTGATGCTGCAAAACACAAAAGGTTTTCTTCTACAACTGTTGTGTAAACCTCCGATCATTTCTTGTGCCATGAATGAGGGTTTTTATGATTTTGGTTGAGTGTTCATTTAATGCTCGGCTGCTTTGAGTCACTGTGTCGTTCCCTGGGCTTCACTGACCAAATGGAAAAAGAATTGCCCCTCCTCCTGTGGATCTTTCCATTCTGTTACTAAGGCAGCTGGATCAATGCCATGGCAACCTGGACCGGTTAGATGTTGGGAGAAGATGAGTGTTCGGTCGCCGTCCTCCACACCTCACTTTGTCAGGGACCAGATGTCTTGGGCAGGTCCTGGTTCTCAGCCAAGTGGAGCTTTTGTCTGAAGGCAGACACATTAAGGATTCACAAAGAAGGACTTTGAAGTGAAAACAGATTATTTTAATCCTGTGTCTGGACCTGGGGCGACCGGGCAACTCCCATAAATAAACGGTTTTAATTAGGAAAGGATACATTGAGGTGCTGAGCTCCTCCAGCTGCAGAAACAAAAAGAAGAGAGTGAACATGGATGAGAGGTTGGACTGAAAACATAAGCAGCCAAAAATAGAAACCGCACTGATACTACAAGGCTCTAATGGCTAAATGTGATCGTATTACATAACAGCCAGTGTGTCACATCAATATTGGAATTGAATTTCCATCATTCAGTTGCAATGTTTACTAAAACAAATGGTCAGTTTCCTTATCTGCACAAAGGAAAATCACTTCACAGCCCATCTGGCACAGTTATTCACTGCTGCTACAGCAAGCAAGTGTTGCTGGCAGCGGAGTCTGAAAAGAGCTGAAGGCTTTTCCTCACCTCCCTCACACACAACACTGCAGCCTCCCCACAGCGAGCATACCAGCCCCAGGCGTGGGTAACCAGGAGCCACACACACATTCACAACAGACACTCTATGATGGCATTCTTTGACTGCACATCACTGTTTGTGCTGGACAATAGTTTGGATACACAAGGAGCTCCGCAAAGCATTTCAAACCTGTGTATGCCCAGGAGCCATGTCCATGAAACTCAACCTCTGGATATGTGTGAGTGTTGTCTCTCAGGATGCCCTTTCCATTCTGTTATTTATATTTAAAGAGTACCATCCATCATCTATACTCCTTATCCATGCAGGGGGGGTGGAGCCAATCCCAGCTGACAGTGAGGGTGGGGTCCACCTGGACAGGTCGCCCATCAATCACAGGGCCGACATATAGAGACTAACAACCTCACACACACTCACATTCACACACCACGGGCAATTTAGACCCGCCAATCAACCTAGTGCGGATGTTTTTGGACTGTGGGAAGACGCCAGAGAGCTTGGACAAAAACACGCACGCACACACACACACACAAAAAAACTCCACACAGAAAGCCCCCAGGGGAATCAAACCCTGGACCTTCTTGCTATGAGATTGTGCCTACCACTGTGCCACTGTACTACTCTAGTTTGGGAGCTAGAAGTGACTTTGATAAAGAAGGGATCACCAAAGATATCACCAAATTTAGTCCCTAATGTGGATTAAGTTCCAAAAACTTTACATTACCCATAATACACCATGAAGCTACATCAAAAACTTTTTCTAATATTCAGACTAAAACCAGCTTTCATGGTATTTTACACCAGACCATTTGTCCATACAAAACAACAAACCCTCATAGTAAGAGCAGACCCAGGATAACCCTGATGACAGTGCCACTGTTGTTGTTCCCCCCTGCATACTGATGAGCTGGCCCTCGGCTGCTGTGCTGTGTGCTTACATTACTGAGCAGGTGTTCCAGGTTGTGGTCAGAGGCACACTTCCTCTGGTCCTCCGAAAGCTCCTCCACGTGGCTGTCGAGGCTGAAGTGCAAACGTGCGAGCTTCTCCTGCATCTCCCGCACGTGCTCCAGCTGCTCGAAGGAGCACACCTTACCTGGAGACCAGAGGGGGTCAACCACACAGGTGTGACTTCACTACAGCATTAAGTGCTATCTTTTTTCTTTGTTGCAAGAGGATTAAAGCAGTCAGGAGTACTTCCATGGCAGCAGGTTGTGTAAAAATAGCTCCACTGCTATTTGATTTCAGTCTGATTCATGTAACAAAGCCACTTTTCAACTGGCTTTTATTTTCAGCCCGTAACAGGATATTCCCTCGGTGGCCTGCCTGGTCAAGGTTATCTTACCGAAAGCCTGGAGTTTGCCTGAGTGGAAGTCGTTGAGGAGGTTGAGCAGCCCTCCCTCCATCTCTCTCACATCTGAGACATCTGTGAGGAAGGAGTGCTGCAGGGGAGAAGACTGGACCACTTTGCTGGGCCCTGCTGGCTGGGGGGCCCTGGGCTTCTCCTTGTGGGGCCTTAGAAAAAAAAACAATACATCATGATCGCTTGAAACCTGCCTCCTCTCTTCCTGCTACTGTGTTGGGAAATGAATGATAGGACAAAAAACAGAGAGCGTTTGCAGCAGGTGTGTCTTGTTACCCACAGATACAAACCTGGTGGTCTTTGGTGGAGCTACGACGGCTGTGAACACCTCTTTGGGCTGCCCCACTGCACCTATGGACCGCTTATACTTCCCTCTGTTTTTGGGGGAGGGGGGCTGCGGCAGGCCGAGGGAGAAGGTTGCACTTTTGCTGGCGGGCAGGACTGAGAGTTTGCGGGGGTTGATGGGAGGAGGGGGGGGCTGCGGGAGAGACACTTTGGGGCTGCGCTTCTTGCGCTTGTCTTCCATTGTTTGTTTTTTTTTCGAAGCGAAGCCGGGGGAGCACTCACAGGATGTCCTGCAACAACAGAGGTAGGAAGTTTAGAGGCAGCAGCAGCAGAGAGAGGCTCTGTGGAGGACACACACTCACTGTGCCAAAATGAGTGCTGCAGCTCAGGATCCTCCACACTGCAGACAAACACACTTACTGATGTTTTCATAAGCTTAACAGCACCACCATGCACTCACGTGGGGTTTACAGTAGATCTGCCAAAGAAAAACCTGAGTGAACAGTCTGAGCTGCATTTAAACAAGCTGGAGCAGTGAGGCAGAGCACACCACCACTACCCCACCTTCATAAATGTGGCTGCATTAACATGACATTTTTTTTAAATGGAAGCAATTTCCTGCCTTTGCTTCCCTGGTGTAAAAAAGTGGGAGTGCACCAGTGGCCTATAAAAATATTTTTAGATTAGCCTCTGATTGGAAAGACCCTCCAGAGAGTGTGTGAAGTGGAGCAGGCCACAGGAGTGCAGTTTCAAAACAGATCAAACCAGAAAACACTGCAGTGGCCTTGGGTTCAATGGTTTGTACAGTACAGGCTGAGTGAGCTGCACAGACAGACAGCTGCCTGGACCTTCTGAACAAAGACTCCTCACACCGTCCTATAGTCTGTCATACAAGAGCAGCTAATGTACATCACTCAACAACAAGAGGCTGAATGGGAAAATCAATACACTGCATTCTTAGTGAGACTCATCTAGGCCAGTGGAATTTCAGGGCTCCACTCCATGTTTATTTACACTGAGCTATCATCTTACCAATGCACTGTCATTCCATAAAACATCCAAGACAACAATATTACAGTAATTCACTTCCTCTCAAGTCATATTACAAGACATATAACAGTTCTACGTCGGTTATTGTGGCTGTATTGTCATCTAACCATCACAGCAGCGCAGTGGTTGTTACGGCTCGTCATCATCAGAGCAGGTGAACGACAGGATTACTGTACAGAGCCACAACCACTCTTTAACACAGGACAACAAATGCAATCACTTTAGACGTGAACGCTGCGCCAGCCTCCGCTCCAAGTACAATCCAAAGATGGCCACTCCACTCATACACAAAGACAACTTTAGACGTCTAAATCCGCCTCTACCTGGACTCTGTCGGTATAGTGTGATAGATTATTAACGAGAGTTTGCAGTCAGCGGTTTTTAACCCCTTATGATAAAATTCAGTGCGAGAGAAGACGTTTAGAGCAGATTTACCGTCAGCGAATGACACCAATAAGACTTACCGAATCAATTACGCACCAGAGAGCAAACACGGCGACACATTCCTCCTTCCGTGATGTGAAACGTTCACGTACACTTCATAAGAACGGAGCTTATTAACCACGGTACCGTTAAATTATCCCTCCCCGCCGCCGCCGTGTGAATGAATGTAAAGATGAGATGTACCGCGCGGCATCGATGCGCTCGGCTCGTGCAGAGCTGTGCTCTTTATCCTTCTTAAAGGGCCAGTCCGCGTCTCCGCGTGCCGCCACCAGAGGGCGCAAATGTGCCGGTCACTGTGCTGTCAGTGCTGCTGTCGACAGGATGCTGCGTCCGGTTCAGCTGGCATCAGCTGCCAACAGCTCTTTGCAAATAACCTACTTATGCATCTTAATATAGGCCAGAGCGAGTGTGTGTACAAAGTTACTGTACATAAACCAACCAGGCCACGTGGTGACGCCGAGGCTCCCCATCTGTTTTCACACATCTGTTTAAATGACATCTAGAAATATGAGTTTAATTGATGGTAAACAGGAGAAGTGACATGTTGGAAGTTGGAAATTTTATCCTTTTTTATTGAGTATCAGTAGTGTATGTTGTCTGAACCTGAACCTGTGTAGTAATGTAACACTAATGTTAGACCCAAGTCTGATTTGTGCTATAGAATCCAGCATTTTTGGAACATGAATGTGACTTAAACTCAGCTTCCATTGGTTTTACATATTATTGTCAAAATCATCACATTTATTAAAATTGCAGTAATAGAGATGAAGCAAATCTGCAGCATTTTGAGTTTCTCCTACAAATGTCAATAATTTCAGACAGAAAATTCTAATTACTCATCTAAACGCCAAGAAATATTGTAATTCAGCAACTGCACATCATTTGAAATGATCAAGCAGTGAAGAGTAACTTAGTGCCTCTCACCTGTAATTTGCTCCCATTTCTAAATTTAAGTTTTATTTTTGAAACAGAGGCCTCTTGTGGTGAGCATGGAAACATGTTTCGAGAACAAAGACTCTAACAACCCTTTAAAGGAATACAAAAATATTTCTTTTTATTATGGCAGAACAGAACAAAAACGTGACACAAAATGCAGTTTATAAAATACAGAGCTCTTAGGCATGTTTGTCTTGTTCCAAAGTGAATGTGACGAACAATAACTTAAGTCTAACTGACTTTCTGGTCTGATGAGCTGTTTGAGTATGAGTATGCCTTTCCTAGGACTATTCTGTCTCTGAGAAGTTTGAAGAAGGCGTAGTAGTTGCTGAAGAGAATCAGAGCCAGTGATACTGTCTGATGCCACTTTTCCGAGCATATCAGAGAGTAGAGCTGGTAGAATATCATGGCACCCTCCAGGATGATGAGTATGTTGAGTATTCGTAAAGGCCTGTTGAAGAAGAACTAGAGGATAGAAACAGACAAGAAGCTGTGAGTTTGTTAAAACACTACAAATATTTTATACGACACAAGATGTGATCACAGACTCTGAGCTCTCTTTTGTTCTAAAGGACATTCATCAATACTCACATAGAAGCGATAATGGGACACATCTGATGGAACAGCGACATTATAGTGGCCCATGGCCTTGTAGACATTCTTATTATGTTTAACCAGGACTCCTTGCGGCCACATGTACTCCTCTGTCCAGCTGTGCAAAAGGAGGCGCAAGGGTCAGATTGTAAATTGAATAAATTGAAATCCAGGCGACCTAATGGCCTGTGATAAACAATGTGTGGGACGTACATGTGCTGAAGGACGTTGGAGCAGAGTGAGGGGTCCACTTTCTGCCAGCAGCCCAGGTGAGCTGCAGCTTTGTGAAGCAGGTCACAGTATCGAGGTGGCAACAGGTGCCTCATGAGGATGACTGACGTACTGACTGACACCAGGATGAACAGCTCACAGGACCAATGCTTGTCCACATACTGTGTACTCTGAAGGAGAACATACAGGTGGGGTGATGTTAAGACATATTAGCATATTAACTGGTTAAAGTCATGCTTAAAAAAAGCACTGCAGCTTCTCACCTTGACAAACCAGACAGGTACAAAGGCCACATAGTAAGCACTGAGCATCGAGCTGACCAGCACCTCCTTCATCCTCCAGTTGAAGTCCATCTTCAGGTACTCCACCTCCTTGCGGATGAGGTCTGGGGAGAGGCAGCAGGCATGTGTGGGCATGGCCTGGACACCGTACAGCTGGCTGGTGTGCTGCTTCCACGTCTCCTTCAGCACAGTCAGGTAGTCCCTGCCCCGTCCCACACTGCCCACCTCCTTGGAGCCGATGCTGGCGATGGGCGAGAGCGGACCTGCTCTCCGGAAGTCACAGTTAAGCCGGAAGAACGGAATATACATCCCAAACCTGTAGGACACAATGACATGAATCAGTCTGTGCTGGGACAGCACTGCTATCAGAGTAGTACTGACACAAATTGTGAGAAACATACAAGTGTATATCATGAATGGTAGACTGTTAATGAACAACAAACGTGGCTACCTGCTAGGGCTGGGCAATTAATCGAAAAATAATCGAAACCGAGATTTAGAGCCTCAAACCGACGTAATCCTGTCCCTGTCAATTATTTCAGTTTTCCCCTTCTCTCTCTACTGATGCACCGTCACCTGAAAAACACACTCCTGGCTGTGTAGTCACGTGACACCACCACCACATCCAGTGTGTGTGGGGAGGTGTCAATGACAGTGACAACACTGTAATCGGTCATAAACTGTAATCGAGGCAAAAAGTTCAATTAATCATGATTTTGATTTTTGCCATTATGGCCCAGCCCTACTACCTGCACATTACAGTGTGCCATCTATTTCCTACATGGTTTACTAAAGCCACCCATGCTGAACAGCAACTGCGTAAGCTCTCAGGTCTGCCAGGAACTGATGGGAACATCATTCTAGCTCGATTTCAAGCTGCATTAGGTTATTAAAATTTCATAAACCAACTGTTACAAAACAGTGCTTCAACTGAAAGCTGCACTACAGTGTCCAAAAAATAACAAATACCTTGCATAACCCACAAACAAGATTTGAATGATCACTCACATCCTGTAGCTGGTATGAATATGAATATGTGTCTCTTTGTTCTTCTCAAGACACTTACGGGTAGCAGAGGAAGAGCAGGCTGAGGACAGAGTAGGTTCTGAAGAGGTAAATAAGGGAGCGGCACAAGCTCCAGCCTGTCAGCGTCAGCACAGCAAACCGAGCCATCACTAAAAAGATTGAATGAGGAAAGGAGAGTTTCCCACTCTGTGATGCCTGGGGGAGAGAGCAGGTCAGACACTGATATAAGAACCAAATGCATTCCGCCATTATTTGCCACAGAAAAACGACCAAAACTCTACGAAAGAAAGAAACAAAACTAAAAATCTAGAAGACAGTGAAGTCAGAAATAAAATCCTTACCTCTTTAACAATTGCTGCAATTAACCTCCTTGCCAGTATGATGATTGTGAACACCAGCATGTTATAATCAATGAGGTGGAAATTCTGTAAATGATAACATGTATTCATGGTTTATTACCCCCACTCTTCACAGAAATGTCACTTCAATCTGTCTACAGTGGAGGTCGACCAGGACATCCTCAGAAACAAGACTGGATCTTTTTCCTGGATGAATAAAATATTAATAATTACATCAGACTTGGCACAGTACTTACCAGTGATGTGTGTGAGGGAGGGTGTGATGGGGGGTACCACCATACAGTCTTGTAGATGTTGACATAGTGAACAAACAGGGCAATGAGGTGGCAGAAGAAAAGATGGAGCTCAAATAGCACATTACAGTCCACTGACAGCTCTGGGATCTTGCAGTGCTTCAGAGGAACCACAGTCTGAGCAGCCAGCGGGGGGCTGGACATGCATGTCCCCGACCCATTCCTGCACACACAGCACAAAATCCTCATAGTACCTTTACTAAGCATTTCTCTTCTCACGACCAGGATCAGCACATCCAAGCCTGACCTACCTGGTGCGAGACCGCACCCCTGTGACCGGGGAGCTGGTGGAGTGGTTGCCGTTGCCGACGGAGCCTGGTTCACTGCTGAGTGGAGGTCTGCAGTACGTGGTGCGGTTTGCCCCTCTCCTTCCACCGGCCATGGCAGACACACCCACGGTTCACTTGTCTCTGCTGCTGCGTGTCTAGTTGTGTGATCTCTCCCCTTTGTACCTGTTCAAAAGAGGGAAGCAGCTCAGACAGAGTGGGAGCCATTATCAGCGTGTGATGATTACACTATCAAAGCACTGGATATTAATTATTCAAATCATTTTGAGGCATGTGTCAGGTAGGGTAGAACTTCCTGGCCCAGCATCGGTAGTGACATGATATTTGGTGATTCAGTGATTGGATTTGACAGAGAGCTGATAATGAAAGGAGCGGTACAACAAATACTTCCTTTAGGCTTTAACATTTGACTGCCAACTAAAATAAACCCCTCTGCTCTCCCTCACACACACGCAGCACTAACTTTTTACGTTAAAGAAGTTTACAATGTGTACATGGAAACCGTTAACATGGTGCAAGTTTTACGGAAGCTGACATTACTAGCTAGCTTCTTCGCTGCATGAATAGTCCACTTCCCGGGTCCAATATCGCTTCAAGAGCCGTTTATATTGGAGACATGTGGCACCAGCCGAGACCAACGTGGACCTATACAAAGGGGACGGACTCCAATGTGTCCGCCAAGACCATGCTTCAATAAATACAAAGATTGAGGCCTAGGCTAGCAGTATCAGTGGCTAGCTAGCCAGCTAGCTTCCAAACAAGCGACTAACCAAACAGGCAGGACGAGAAAACGCAGGCTTACCAGCGACAGCGTCCGCGCGCTGCTAGCCGCCGCTCTGCCGCACAGACTGCACCTTAGACGCAATAAATCCTCAGGATGTTGGTGGAAACGCGAGCGTGTTTTTCTCTGAAATCACCGAAGACACTCATTGTTGATGTGAAACTGGCCGCTGATAGATGGGGGCGCGGATATGACAGAGAGCTGTGGGAGGAGAGTAGTCATTTAAAGGAACATTCCGCCAACATGGGGGCTGAAGATGGTGATGGGGTGTTTGTTTGGAATCCAGCTGCAGGATCATAAGAGTGACTTTTTATGGTCACAGCTGAATATATTGTCTGCACGTTATTCTGCTTGCAGTGCACTGAAAAGCAGCTTTGGTGAAACCTGTGCACTGATTGTAGACTGTGTATTTCGGAGGTCTCGTGTCTCACTGAAGGGAGTCGGTACCTCTTGTCCTGCTGTTGCACAATGTTTGTAATTACCTTTAAACGATTTTCAGCTGCACGTACAGACACCGTCCACGTACACGAATTCTCCCTCTACAGGACCTTTGGACACTACTGGTACTAGCCCAATTAAAGTTATCTTAAATATTCTTTATATTACCGCTTAACATCAACCTAAGGGCCCTTTGTCTTGTCTTCTTCCATGATTAACACTATGAAGATGTATTGTTTGAAATATGTGATCATACTAAACATCACTCCTGCATGGTTTTGCATATTTCAGCTACATTTACAAACCTTTGCAAATCTATATCTAATCAGATATAAACACGTGACCTACAGATGTATTAACAGGGGGATGCATGTGGCATAGAGGTATATGTCAAAAGTTTCTGGCCAATGCAAAGGTCACAACCAATAGTCACCACTTTAAGTCTGGAAAGGAAAAACTGAAATTATATCAAATAAAAATAAAAGCTTAAAAAGGAAGCAGTGCACTCATGATGAGAAATAACAGTACAGTTATCAGTTAACACAAGGGATCTCAGACAATTTAGAGACTAGACTTGAAACTAGTCATCAGAGCATCTTTGATAACATGAGGAAGTTAGTCACTGATTTCAGCACAGCACCTGAAGCTGCTTTACATGTTCTGACAGTAGGTATTATTAATGACCTCCGCCCTGTGATCTGGCTGCTACAGCTTTCAAATTTAAATCAAGTTTGGACATAAGACCTCTGCTTGCAACATCATCCAGCATGACTGGTTTGGTGGTGGGTTAGTGTTGGATGACACCTTACACTAGGTTCCTTTATGTTCCTCCTGTGTGGGCAGCTCATGGAGGGCGAAGACACTGACGCTGTATTAATTGTCCCTCATGTGCCCCTGCCTTAAATTCCACTGACCTATGAGTCATTATGTGCTGGTGCATCTGATGCTGCCATGAACCACCTCAGACTGTCCAGGAGCTTACTGATGTCCTGATCCAGGTGTGCATGGAGACATACAGGGGCCATACACATTACTGAGTCTCATTATGAGCTGCTGAGGAAATTCATGCAAGTTACATCAGCCTGTGACTTTCAGTGTTACTGTGATTCCAGCCCTCAGTCGGTTGATGATTTTGGCTTCCAGTGAAAGATGTTATGTAATTTTGTTCTCCACAAATTATATCAGAAAAGATTTTCAGCTTGAATAATTGATTCACCAAGAACCAATGTGTGAATAAAGTGTTCTGCAAATATATAGTGTACATACTATATGCACATTTACAATTACGTCTTTTCATCAAAATTGTGGTTTTTGCAGATGTTGTTCACCTGGATAACCTTTGGGTATCACCTGCATAGAAATGTAAACATCCCTAAAGATTTATCCCAGCATATAAACACCAAAGACCCTAACATTGACCTCAGAGCCCATCACAGGTCAAAGATGTTGGTGATGCTGTATAACCTCCAAGGGAAATGAAGAACCTCTTGCCCTGTAAGCATGATCTAGCCACTTGGTTACTGTGGCAAATCCAACTGTGAAAATCCAATTCAGTGTTTCAAATCCCACATTAAGGCCCAATACAACCAAGACTGATGGTTTTCCTGTGTAAGTATTAAGGGGCATGTCAGCTTGAAAATGTGCACACATTTACAATTGTAGGAGTATCTGCTGCTATGAGATGCAAGGCATAAGAAGTTCAATCCCAACAGCAACCAATGTACAGTATTAGGTAATGAAGAATTTATCCAGGTAATCCTTACAGTCCACTTTTGGCAAAATTATCACATTTTTAAAAAATACACAATTTAGTTAAAAAAAAAGAATTTTATTTCTCCTATAAAAACAGCAGAGTAAAATGTTGTAAATCTGGACACATTTAAAAGATTCCAACTGATCATACAAAACATTAACAGAAATACTTTGAGAAAATGTTCAACTCTTGTGAAATATTGCAGAAGCATTGAAACAATGAGGAATAAAACTCCCTCCACACTCTTAAAAGAGGACAAATCCCTCATGGGATCAGTATTGACAAGCAGGTGCTCGGTCTCAGAGACACTGCAAGGCCTCTGCTCTCTCCAGGGAATGTCAATGAACCTGTTGCAGACGAAAGATTTCAGTCAGCTCAACAGCAAAATTCAAAGTTAATGATTATCTGACTTTTCTTCTGAACTGACCTGCAAAGACCTTGTGAGCTGGAGTTTCATGTGCCAACTGCATCTACGCAGTTCTCTGACAACCTAAGAAGAGAAACACAAATTAGGTCTTGGACACACAAGTGCCTTAATACATACAATGGACAACACACATGCAGGACTAGTTTCATACTACAAGTATCATGCAACTCAAGCTGAAGGGTTTTTTGTCCACCAATAGGATATTTTAACGCTTTGAGTGCAACTACTAATTTTCATTAATCTACATTCTACAGAAATAACCAAGATGGAATTGTAAGTATTGAGTGAAATGAATGGACCATTATTGGTTTTATTTGAGCAAGAGTTGCATCACAACCATCTCTGATTGTTTTGTACGGCTTATTTTGCTCGGAATAACTACTAATAGCATAATTTTGTACTTCAATGTTTTTGATATGTTTTGGATGACTTGAATTACTTGGATGTTTTGCACAGAAAACAAAACAAAAAGAATCTAACAAATGAGTGTTGGGGTTAGTTTTACCTTCTTGTGGCGATCTTTAGGCTTTTAGAATCCTCTCCATTGCGATTTTTTTCTTTTATAAAAACCAGCCAGCATGACTTTGCATCAAAGTCAAGTAAGATCCCTGCAAGCTTGATTTGAAATACTGTTGAAATTCGGTTATTTCAAGTGGCTGAACATACACTGCTCTCTTGAGAGCTTGAAGAGATACACTAACTAAAGGTTAATGACAATACATATTCAAGCACTATATCATTCTCAAGTCAAACATGTATTTGGCAGCACATTACCTCAGGGAATGATGAGCTTTATTTTTTGACATCACAAGTGTCGTTTAGGTAAGTTTTGAAAAACAGGAGGATAACGTCACTGGCAAAACACTGCTTTGTTTTTTTGTTTTTTTTTTCTTTTCTTTTTTTAAATGAGGCTGACGTGTATACATACAGCTTATTCGGCGTTGCTGAGAAACCACTGAGGACCACTTTCACATACTGAAGGCATTCCTTTGGTACAACAAAGGCAAAATACCATGTTTAGATTGATTAAAAAGAAACTAGAAACTTTATTGAAACACGCACTGCAGAAAAACATTTTGGGATATATTTAGGATCCTATTTAGCCAAAGGTACACAGGCATTATGCATTTTGGAGACGGCACGGCTTAAAGCATACACAGTTGTCCTAAGGTTATGTACAAAATATTGTTGGGTTGGCTGCAGCCTTCCTTACACACAGTAAGGACTGTTAACCCTTCAAGCTTAACAAGAATTAGTCTTACATCAACGATGATTTTGACAGACCATAATATACCAATTGTAAAGACCGACAAAAATAGAGGCATTTTTCTTTGTCAAATGTACTTCAATAGTGGAATATTTTAGGAGATCCTCTAAGTTCATACAACACGAAATTTGTATCGTAGTATAGGAAAAATATCTGATAAGACTTGTTTTTAAATCCAACGGCTCAGGGCTTTGAGTTTGCAACTAAATCTCTAGTTATAGTGACGTTACATTGAGTCATTATGAGACATTTTTGTCCAGTCAAGAAGGACTTTTGAAATGCAGCCTAAGTGAGAAAAGTTTATCGCCACAATCACTGAAACTGAAATAACCATCAAATAATCACTAAAACGATCCTGGTTTATGTCACTCGGACCTCAACTTTCAACTATGCAACTGACACAGTCATTAAATAGAAACAGGTAAACAATGGAAAAAAAGCGTGCGCTCATGTTTCTCCCCTGGCATATGATACATCCAACAGAAGGTCTCTACCGAGTTTAAAAAAACAAAAATAATAAAATAAAGCACTAAAAAAAAAAATGGAACAAACGAGAGGGAAATTACTTTTGTAAAGTTAAGTGAGTTACAATCGGAGACAGTTGCCGCAGCAACTCTCTACCAGCAGCCGTTCAGTATCTTCCATATGGATGCTCCCTATACGATCCCTTCGACTGTCTGGATGGTGGGGGGGCTTTGCCTGCTGCCCCAGAGTTGGACCATGAGTTGTCCCATTCATCTTGAGCTGAAAAGACAGGAAGAAAAGAAAAAAGGTGTGGTACAAACATCATGCAATCACTTCTGAACAGTGTGTCAGAGACCGTTTCACCGTTAAGACACAAAAAAGGGGATATAAGATTCGTAATCTTACCATAAGGCTCATATGATGAATCCTGGGCCTCTCCATGTCCGTAATCATAGTATTCAGTATCCCTGAGGACAAAACACAGAGTGATGTTACAACAACATACCTCCAACTTAAATGGGCAGTGAAACTCCCCAACATTAACTGACTTACGCAGGTGCAGACTGCTGACTATAATAACTATCATATCCTTCATACGCAGGCTCTGCATAGGACTCTTCATATGGAGGCTAGAGGGAAAACAAATTCATAGTAAGGCAGTGTCAGCATCCACACTACTCCCAGCAAGGTAGCACTAGAATTTATTAAGCAACAGTTCATGCGAGATCACAGACTAGAAGCTGAAGGAGACTTACATAATCCTCATAGGCATCAGCTTTGGGTTGTGATGCTGAAGGGGGAACTTGGTGTTGCTGGTGGGACATGGCTCCGGAGGGGAGCATTCTTGGTGCCCCAGCTGCAGGGGGTCTAGAGCGGGGAGCTGAGCCTCCTCTAGTAGGTGCAGAAGGTAGACCACCCCTACCAGATGGTGCACCTCTAGGGGCGCTGCCCCGTCCTAGTCCTCCTCGTGGAGCTCCACCACGCATTGCTCCTCGCGGGCCCCCACGTGGCATTCCTCGCCCCCTGTGGAAAGACAGCCAGCTTTAAAATGACAGAGGCACAACTACATCAACAAAACAGCTGTCCCAGGTTGGACCCTTTTACTTCATGCTGCTGCCTGACATACAATGTGCTGCAAGATGATGTCAGAGTGGCAGAAATGAAGTGTTCTGGTCACCAAGAATTAAGGTCCTACCTTGGTCCTCCAGCACCAGGAGGTCCACCTCTGCCCCTTCCTAGGTGACCACCTCGTCCCCTACCAGAACCATCCTGGGATCCATTCAGGAAGTGAGGATCCATGTATGGGTCATGCTCACCTGGTTCCTATATTCAAGACAAAAACAGTAAATCATGTGTAGTCTTCCCTGAGGACAGTCTGCACATGTGTTTTTTTTTTTTTAACTGTGAGTGTAGAAAATATGTGTGAAAATATGTTTCTTCTGGACACCTACTGGTATAAGGAACTTCTTGACCTCCTCCATGGCATGAGCCATGCGCAGATAGGCTTCTGGGATGGGTGCGGTCACTTCAATGAACACATGCAACTCCATGGCCAGGTGGGCATATTTAGCTTCACCACCCTTCCTCAGCTCTTCCTCCTGACAAACATGTTAAAAGCCAATGGTTATCAACTTACAAGGCACCAAACACATGAATAACAGTGGACAACATCCTTTAAGGAGTGAAGCGAGTAACACGTACCTTATTTTTGTCCCTCATGGAACCTTTACCCAGAACTGAAATCTTAGCACCAGTGTCCTCCTGGAGTCTCTTGATTGTGCTACCCTGAGGCCCCAAAAGCTTGCCAACAAAGTTCACCTGTGGGAAACGTTACAGTTACAATTGCAGCCTTATATTCTCCAGTCCTGTTACCATTACAGAGAGGCAACTACAACTAAATATAGTGGCAGAGAAGTTCAGTACAGTTTCTTCCAACAAGAAATCAGGTCATGACAGCACAAAAAAAGAAATCATTTCAACTCCACAGCTGCAATTGCTCTCTCTTGACTACCACAAATTGATCTCAGACTACTGCAAAATAAATCATGCAGAAATGACTTAAACACATGACTTGACAAATTATATGTTGACAAAGCTATTGGAAGAGGTGGTGCTTCTACTTATATCAGAAATGTCCCACAAAGTGCAGAGTAACTGCAAGTTTTCTTTCCAACCAAGTAGCAGCACACCAGACTTGACTCATTTAATCAACTGATCTCAGTCTTCAGACAGCTGATTGGTCGAACTGTCTGCTCCTGATTGGGTGGAACAAAAACCTGCAGCCACACAGCTCTTTGTGGAATAGTTTGGATATGCCTGACTTAGACAAACTGGACTGATCAAATAAGACCCAGAGTACTGATGAAGAGAGACTTCACCTCAGTTTCACACTGATGTCGAAGCAGAAAATCACAATGTTTATGATGTAGTATGACTAAACCACTGGATCCCTTCAGAGTTATTAGCCACACTCTTCTCATTTAACGGTATCTGCTGATGTGAACAAGCACCCTGAACACTGAAGGCATGAAGACAATGGTCAAAGATTACATGATTAAAAAGAAGAAGGGAGCATTTTCTTACCCTGGGATACTGTTTGGTGGGAATGAGTACTCGCTCTTTGAGTTTGAGATTCTTGGTTGCAAACAGGTCAAGGTATGTTTCCTTCTCTGGCTCCTTCTTGGTTTCGCCTTTCTGGATCCTCTCGATCTCTGTGGAAAAAACAGGGATGTCTTTAGGCATGTGGCATTTTCGGATGTACAGAGAAGAGCATTTCCAGTGTAAACCAAAAATCAGCTGGCTATCACGTGACCTTGTTGCACCCTGGACACCGGTCATAACAAAGCTGCTTTATGTCCAGTGTGAATCTCTGAATAACAAGCTTGCATGCATTAATAATCATCTCTTTTGGCCAACACATGAGTGCAATGACTGAACCATAAGGATTAATGTGCCTTACAAACACGAGTCTGGGTCAGGACAGCAGAATAGAGCTGTTGAATGAACTCCTCAATTACTGAAGAGCTAAACACTCATCCGTGCATAATCAAACATCTTTACATAAATCATCGAATAAATCAATATCTCTCAAATTAAAATGAAGAACATATAATTTTAACCACAAGGGTTTGACCCACATCGCTTTATCCACGTGTTCAGTGCGCCATTGTTCAGGCCGCTCACTGCCGTTGTGCCCGGGACAACAAAAAGCAACCAGGCCACACGCCCTGCTAACGCTAGCTAGCCTCTGTTAGTCTTGCAGACAGCGACTGACCACAATACCTGCAGAAATTAGCTTCATGGCGTGTGTGAACGATGAATCCAAGCTGTCTTTCTCAGCCAGGAGCTCCGGGAGGTACTTGGTGTCTTCCATTTTGATTTTCTTTTGTGCTGGGCTTGAATCTATTACTGTCTCAGATTTGCTCTTGTTAGCATTCGCCTGGCTCATAATGTGCTAGCACGGCCAGATTGACGAACGAAGCCTCGCTAGGTTCGTTAGCTTCGCCCTGCAACGAGACTGCGGCCAAATAAAGAGCGGCAAAAACGTCACGTCACACAGCCTCCGTATATTCCCGTGGAAAGTGGTGTGACTGTTCAATGGACAAAGGAGAGATGGCGCAGCTGCATTTGAGTGAGCTGGGAGGACAGCGCACGGGAGGAGACTGTGACGTCACCACCACAGAGCAAGAAGGGTTCAGACGAAACTCGAGAGGAGTTAGTTGGTGCTTTACTCTGTACATCCAGTTCATCTTCTGAATGCGCCACTGTATTAGTAAGTACCAGTTGTTATAATAAATAATTATTATATTAATTCAACTAAAGGCACCAGACAAACAGCTCTCAAGTGAAAACAAGACTTCAATAATCAATGAATCAAGAGATAATTGCTTTTTTATTTAATCAGCAGACTCACTCAGCTGGTACAGCACTTGTAGTTAAACAGAATTACTGTTTCCTATTGCTAGGACTGTTAGAAAGACACTTGTATTTCTGTCGAAACCTTTTTTGACTGGAAATACATTTTATTTTGGAAAAAAAACTCTACTATGCCAGAATTTAAAAAAAAAATCATTTCAACTAACACAAAATGGTTTTGCTCTTAAATATACCAATGCACTTTTTGTGCCTTATGAGCCAACAAGAAGCCTCAAGTCCTCAGCCAGCAGCCTCCTTAATGTTCCAAAAGCAGGTGATGCTGCACTCTGCTGCCCTGCTCTACAAATATGGAATACGTTTTTCCTTCATCAGCACACCACACCATTAGGTGTTTCAGCAGAAGAGCTGTGAGAACCTGCCTGGGATTGTTCAGTCAATTCGCAAGCACAGACTTGAACAGTCTCTGTTATCTAGTGCACAAAAGTCCGCTCTGCGCACACACACACACACACACACACACACACCTCAAGGTTACTTAAAACATGCACCCACATTTCTACTTTACTCTGACAGTCAGTCCCTGAACTTTAAAAGAAACCCCCACTGTTCCTCTGTATTTCTGTAATTCTTTTGTAAAAAGGAGAGAATACTCACATTTCTATAGATTGAAGTAATTCAGATAAAACATGTGACAGATTCTAATTTGTTGCTGTGCTGCAACTCAAAATATGTGAGATATGGGCATCATGTTTATAATATTTACTATAATTTATTTCTCAAAGGTAATAACAATACAGTACCTCCCATTTAAAGCCCTGTCCCTCTAAAATCCTTAATATCCATATAATATTCTATGGTGAGATTTTACCTTCAAGTACCAGTGACCACTTAATCAAGCCCAAAAGAAAAATAAACATTTGTTGGTTTATTTACAATGATCAGTAAGGCACCAACATGTTGTTAAATTTGGAAAAGAACATCAACATAAGTTATCATTTTAAACTGAAAAATTCTTTGATATATGATTTCTGAGCTCATGTGTCTCTAGAGATATCAGTGTTATATAATTGGTCTGTAATCTCACAGAGAGCTAATTAGCAAACAGTTGACCCTTGTGGTAGAAAACCAGATTTTACAAGTCAATAATCAGTGCCTTGCATAAAAAGGCCACTTAAACTGGCCATGTAGATATCCCAGTTCCACTGAACCAGGAGTGTCATCTTCCTCTGGAGATGTCGTCAGATATCAACAATGGCAAATATCTCTGGCTTTTCGTTATCATAGATCTGCATTGCGGAATATGTGATAGCCTTCACCTCTGTCCCCTGGAATGACAATACAGGACATAACCTTACCTTTCATTCTTAATATCAGATCATTTTTCTAATAAATATGAATTCATTTCCTTCACTTGCTTACCTGTGGATGCTTCTCCAGAGAGAATTCTTCACCCCACCTTTGATAAGCATAAGAAAAACTATGTTGTGAGAGTGCATCTCAAGGGAGAAATTAAAAGTAGATGATTATAGTCCAGTGATCTTGTGTATATGCTACTTTACTATACATGCTTCGTTTTCAAAATAAAAGACAGACAGCACAAGGTTTTGGTTGAACCACATCCTTTCATGATTATCTATTTAGAGTCAGAGTATCAGAGTGGTCACATAACATACAGGTGACAGATAAACAGTGTAAACATCTCCTGCTAATGGCTTTAACAGCTGAAGAAATTTAGTCACACTGACAAACACGGCTCCCAGTGTGGGTTATATCAGACTGAATGGCAGTGAACAGCATGTGACAGCTGTAAAAATCTCTGAACTCTGATGTGTAAGTTTTCAAAGCAACATTAGACAATGATCAAAAGATCCATCATGTCATTAGGAAGCGGTGCACAGACTTACCCAATGGAGCGGATCTTGAAGTGCATTCTGTCTATGTGGACCACTTTGACCTCCTGTCAAGAGAATAAACCATGGAAATGAATAATTACTACATAAGGTGTTTTCCTGGCCTGTGGGGGAAATAAAAAAAGAATTACATTTTTGGGGAAATATTCAATGCAGTGTAAAATAACTTGCTGTGTTTTGCACATCTCTGAGTCTGTCTACACACACAGTGAGCAAAGGACAGAAAATTGTCTCACAGTCTGTAATCTATTTGATGTTGTGTGTTTGTGCAATGGGTCGCATGTGGACACAGGAAAAACAAACACAACGCATTAAAAAAAATCAAGTCTGCTAAAACAATATTGTTTGCTCTCACAGCAGTATGTCCACTGTCATACAAATGACCACTAAGCAACAACACACTCACCCTGGGAACAAAGAAGATTTCTGCACTGAACTTGTATAACCAGTCATCTAAGAAATGGAAGAGAAGAGACTCCATGTCTTCACCTGTTGGGCAGATGGGATGAGGGAGGAAACATCAGAGTTTAATGACAGTACAACTCACAGAAACGTTCTACCTGAAGCTTATGATGAACAGACAGTGACACTTACCCTCTGACTCCACTTCAACTGTATCAATGGGTTCTACTGTCTCTGTGTCCGTCATGTAGCCGAACATGCCCATGGCACACTGCTCGAAGGCTTCTTCCAGGGAATTTCCCCAGGAGTGAATTCTGGGAGGACAAAATGTGTGTTATGATCATGACGACCACTGACAAACAACAGAGGGACATGAGATCTGACAAAGACACAAATATGTTAAAACACACTCACTGAACATCTGCTGTATGGTCCAAATCTGTAAAATCACACACAGGGCAACACAGAGAAAGTCAATATATCGTTGTTACAGCAACTTAGAGCAGCTACATGAACTCAGAGAAACTGTGTATGGCGTATGGCAACATGATTTATAATAAGTTGAGACTTACACTCATATTTCTTGTTGATTGGCGGATATTTTGACTTGACAGCTTCCTGTGCTTCGGTCAGGTCCAGCTCACGGTCGTCCATTGTAGCTGTGAATTTGTTTAACGTCTAAAAAGATGAACAAGTCTTATCTTGACCATGTCGCTGTTACAACCGGGTTACAACATGGAAATCAGGAGGAGGTCCCGGATGTAGTAATAGTAGGGACTGCGATGCGGTGACGACTTCCTGTTCACTTTGGTGGGCGCTGATTGGCTCGTCACGTTCTACGGAGTTGGCGCCATTGCGAGCCTTCGTGCTGTCTTCAGAGCGCTCTCCTCTCAAAACACAACTATTTACGAAAATAAGCGGATTAACTGCGACGCAATGGCCGATAAAGACGGTAAGGGCTGAATTTGTCGACTCTTTGTGTACGTGTGTGGTCCTAAGTGTCAGAAACCACGGTTCCGGATGGACCGGCGGTTGTTCGCGCGCCGGCCAGCATCTCCTTTCATTGTTGTAGACCCAGCAGGCTGCTAGCTGTTAGCTAGCGTTAGCTGCTGGCAGCCTGGTCACACGGGGCTTTTACTCCGTGCAGGGTAACTCACTTTTCCACACAAGCTGAGGTGTTGCTTCGGACTCAGTTCACAGGCTGATTTGGATTCTATATTTGTTTAGCTAACTCTAGCTACGCGTGCTAATGTTAGCGTTTCAGCATAATAAACCCTGAGTACTTAAAATGTGGATTTAACAAGGAAGTAGACTTGTCTTGAGTAGAACTGCATCGCAGTTCCCTCAGTTTGACTGCTTTGTGTTGCTTGTCAACTGATACTATTCAGCTGCGTTTGACGATGCTGTGGAGGAAAGGGTGATCAATGAAGAGTACAAGATCTGGAAGAAGAACACCCCTTTCCTCTATGACCTGGTTATGACTCACGCCCTGGAGTGGCCCAGCCTCACCGCCCAGTGGCTGCCAGATGTCACCAGGTGAGTGTTGCAGGCTGACATGCACCATAACATGACAGGAGAGAGGTCTGGGTGATCACGTGTCATACGCCTCCTCACAGGCCGGAGGGTAAAGACTACAGCGTGCACAGGCTGGTTCTGGGGACACACACCTCTGATGAACAGAATCACCTTGTGATTGCCAGTGTTCAGCTCCCAAACGATGATGCTCAGTTTGATGCCTCACACTATGACAGCGAGAAAGGAGGTGAGCAGCACTATGTTATGATACTAACAGAAACATTACTGTCTTTCATTGTAATAAAACTGTTATGAAGTTGTCATATTAGGATGTTGTGGCTCACACATTTTCTCAATGAAAGTTAAATTTTGCTGAAATCTTTAATGCTTCAGAAAATATAGGTATGTATTTTTTGTTTTTGACAATTTTTTAGTTAGTTAAATACACTTAATCACACCCCATTTAACATGTTAAGTAGAACAGAATTGCTTTTCATACATATACATTTGCAACAACCATCTTATGTATATGATTATTCTCGATCCAGAGTTTGGAGGCTTTGGTTCTGTCAGTGGGAAAATAGAGATTGAGATCAAGATCAACCACGAGGGGGAAGTGAACAGAGCGCGTTACATGCCTCAAAATCCTTGCATCATTGCTACCAAGACTCCCACCAGTGACGTGCTGGTCTTTGATTACACGAAGCACCCCTCTAAGCCTGGTGAGATGACCTTTGAAACAATTCTTTTGAGCAGTTTTCATAATTGTTTGTGCTCAGTATTTGTTACAATGATATTATTGTTATTGTAGACCCTTCAGGAGAGTGCACCCCAGACTTGCGCCTTCGAGGCCACCAAAAGGAGGGCTACGGCCTGTCCTGGAACCCAAACCTCAGTGGCTGTCTCCTCAGCGCTTCTGATGACCATGTAAACAACCTCTCTCTCTCTCTCTCTCTCTCTCTCTCTCTCTCTCTCTCTCTCTCTCTCTCTCTCTCTCTCTCTCTCTCTCCTCTGTTCTCTTCTTGGAAACCTACTACATTTTCTTACTCACCTCCAGGGCTGGGCAGTTATTCGAAAAATAATCGAAACCAGGATTTAGAGTCTCAAACCGACGTAATCCTGTCCGTGTCAGTGATTTCAGTTTCCCCCTTCTCTCCCTACTGATGCACCGTCACCAGAAAAACACACTCCTAGCTGTGTAGTCACGCGTCACCGCCCCATCCAGTGTGTGTGTGTGGGGGGTGTCAATGGCAGTAACGACACTGTAATCGGTCATAAATCGTAATTGAGGCAAAAAGTTCAATTAATCATGATTTTGATGTTACATGTTTGATGCTACATGGAACCGGAAGGGAGGAAAACTTAAACACCAAGCTGACTGTGCAAATCAAGCAGCTTTTACCCTCTCCAAAAAGATAATGGAGGGTTTCCGTCATGTATTCTGCTAAGTGGCGGCGGGTCATAGCTACATGGTTGTTGCTACCGCTGCTTCAGCCGGAGCACACACACAGACAGGGGCAGACGCACAAGATGCACACAAGCTAATGTGTCCTTGTTTGTTTATAATTTTCTCTTCTTCTGTGACATGTTCTCACTACGTGCTGTTCGGGGTGTGTGTGTAGGGGGGCGGGGCGGGTGTTGAGAACAGTGACAACACTGTAATGGACCATTATTGTAATCGAGGCAAAAAGTTCAGTTACTCTGGATTTAGATTTTTGCCATTATCACCCAGCCCTACTCACCTCTGCTCTCTGTGACAGACTATTTGCCTGTGGGACATTAGCACAGTGCCCAAGGAGGGGAAGATTGTGGATGCAAAGACCATCTTCACAGGCCACACTGCGGTGGTGGAGGACGTCTCCTGGCATTTGCTCCATGAGTCACTGTTTGGATCTGTGGCCGACGACCAGAAACTCATGATGTGAGGAGCTCCTCCCCAAATTCACAAACTGCTCTGGAGAGTTTCTTCAACTCCTCTTAACAATGGTGCTTTTGTCTGTTTTGGCGCAGCTGGGATACACGGTCCAACAACACCTCCAAGCCCAGCCATGCAGTGGATGCCCACACAGCTGAAGTCAACTGCCTGTCCTTCAATCCCTATAGTGAGTTCATACTGGCCACTGGCTCTGCAGATAAGGTATGTCCACGCCCTGTACAAGTTGTTGTGCAATGACGCATAATCTGTTGTCATGCTGTCAGTATAATGAGGTGAAGCAGTGACTGAGAACCACTTGTATTTTTAGACTGTGGCTCTTTGGGACCTGAGGAATCTGAAGTTAAAGCTGCACTCGTTTGAGTCGCACAAAGACGAAATCTTCCAGGTAAGACCAAACCTCCAGTCAGTTACAAATGTGTTCACACATAATTTCAAGGTTTGTGTTTATAAATCAAACTTGTATTAAATTGATCAAGTTTATAGTGTGGGAGAGAATATTTGTCTTTGTAGAAATGGACACAAAAGGCCTTTTGTTAACATGTGCACAGACTCACGCAGAGCTCAATATCCAATATCCACTGCGTGTTTACATCTGAATCAGACTACATAATGACAGGCCAATCAGAGGGCAGGTGGTCCTGTTACATGTGCGCAATCTGTTTTTATAAAGCACAACTACAGACTTGTGAAATGAATGCTGTGACCCAGTAACCAGGTTGTGGAAAGGGGTTTATCTGCAATTTGAGCACACCCACCTGTCCATGTGGTTTTATTAAACCAAGCATGCTATCTCACATTCAGTTCAAAGTGGGTCATTGTAAATAGAGGACAGCCTGAAGACAACAAACAGTCAGCACACAGAGAGAAATAAGTATTGTTAACGATGTTTACATGGGTTCAGTTTAATGTTCATGAAATGAAACATCTGTCCCGTTTCATCACAACAGGTTCAGTGGTCTCCTCATAACGAAACCATCCTGGCCTCCAGCGGCACAGACAGAAGGCTCAACGTCTGGGACCTCAGCAAGATTGGAGAGGAGCAGTCTCCAGAGGATGCTGAGGATGGCCCTCCTGAGCTGCTGGTCAGATAGATGATTTGTGTGTGTGTGTGTGTGTCCCCGTGTTATTTGTATTATTGTAACTGAAAAACTGTCTCAAAACAAGCCATCACAAATTCTGTAATTAGGTAATGTATGAATGATATAGTCACAGCCCAGCCAGTCCCCTGTTCAGCTTTTTTCCCTTGAACAACTTATGTAACAACACAATGATCTGTTCTTGAGATGAGATGAAACTCTGTGTTTAAATACTACATATTTAATCAGGTCCTTTGGATATCAAAACAAAAGAGAAGTATTAAGCCTTGTAAGAAGCCTTGTTGAAAATTGAATTTGACCTGTTCTATTAATCCCTGCTGCTCTGTTTGTCTTTAGTTCATCCACGGAGGACACACAGCAAAGATCTCAGATTTCTCTTGGAACCCTAACGAGCCGTGGGTCATCTGTTCTGTATCAGAGGACAACATCATGCAAGTCTGGCAGATGGTAAGAGCTCCGCCTCGGTATGGGCAGCAGAACTTCATTCAGTCCTGTGGAATCTTAATAACAGGAAATGATAGACATGGCATAGAGAGAACTTTGATATTAAAGTGCATTTATTACAGTAATTAGCAGTCACAGTAAATATTTGAACAATTCTCCCCAACAGGCTGAAAACATCTACAATGATGAAGACCCAGAAGGTGCTGCAGATTCAGAGGTCCAGGCATGAGCTCAGGCTCCATGTCTCTTCGTTTGACCTGCTCGATAAAAATGGATCACATTTCCAGTGTTGGGTGCATAAGCAGTAATGTCTTTTTAAAAGAAAACACATTTTGGGCAGCAGTGGTTTTGTAGAAATTAAAGAATGAAATGCTGCATTGTCATCACGTCGTGAGGTATTTAAAATACAGTCAGTATCGGTCAGATTTTTAGATCTTTAGTTTTTCAGATCCCAGTCCTCCACTTTGGCTTGTGACGAAACCATCACAGATGAATCCATCATCATTCAGGTTTGCATACTGATGGTTTCATTTCTTTCCTCTTGATTAGTTGTGCTAAAAAAACATTTTTACAGAGATCCATTTTTAATAAATTTGTACATACTGTAGGTTTTCCTTTTATTTGCTTGATATTTGTAGTAGGAATTTTCCAGATTGTGTGTCTTCACTTGTATGTGTGTTTTTTTCTCTGCATTTTTTTGTATTTCTGTGCTGTATCTGGTCAGTTGTGTACTTAAGTATATTCATAATAAAAATATTTACATTTAAGTGGTTTGCATTGTTTTTGGTACAGCATGTACAGTGTTTAATTGTATGACTGGGTTTTTAGTACATGACTGAAATGAATTAATACCAAGTCTGAATGATGCTTTATATGATATTATCACTGCTGTTGAGAAGGAAATGTAATGCCGCGGCTTGGTCTGGTGCAGATGTCCTGGTTAAGAACATCCACTGGAAATAGAAAATTAGGGCTCTTCCTCTGCAGTGGGTTCACTGGCTTCATCGTAGCCTCTATAACATAAGGTCTGTGTTAGTCATTGAATTCTGATGCTCACAAATCTGTAGCAAGTGCAACTGGATCAGAATAAACCTACCTCAGAAAGGTCAGCTCTGTTAACAGGCCGTCTTTCAGCTCCTGCAAATCTTTTTTAGACCTTTTTTGAACCTCAAACTCCATCTCTAGTTCTCCCAGTGTATCTTTTAATCTCTCCACAGCCTCCTGTGGCGAAGTGGAGAAAAGTCTTAGTCTAGTTTCACCACATTCTCTTATATTTGTTGTGAACTACTTGACCTGGGTCACTTTACCTTGTACTGGGTGACGCTCTCCTCCCGCTCCCTCTCCATCAGAGAGATCCTCTGCTCCAAACAGAATCTCTGTACCTCCAGTTTCTGTATGTCCTCTCTCAGGGGCCCCAAGGTGGCCCTCAGGTCCGTCGCCTGCTCCCTGCTCTTTCTCAAGGCATCCTCTCCGATCTGCCTCCTCCTCAGCAGGGCCATGAGCCGGGGCTCGTACCAGCCCTCCAGCGCCCTCACGCTGCCACTGAGCCTCCGCTGCAGTCTGACAGACGCCTGGCGGCACTGGCTGACGTCGCTCATGGCCCTGGGCCTGCAGAGCTTAGTGGCATGGTCCCTCAAGGAGTTCATCTGGCTTTTTTGGGCTTCCTGGATTTGGGTCAACTCCTGAGTGAGGCTTTGGATCTGGGCCTTGAGTTCCTCCTATACAGACAAAAAACAGACAAGGACAGCCATCCTATAGAAGATAACTGCTTCCAGTGATTTATTTTATTTTAACATGACAGCACAGCAGAAAACAACTAGAAAATTCCCTCTGGGAAATTTTGAAAGGGCCACGGGGGGCTACTGCCGGGGGTACCATCTCTGTCAACATGGGAATCAAACCCACCACCAAACTAATCAGACAGACACATCATCATCTTGTACTGAGCACTGATATTGAGGAGCCATAATCACATTAAGTCACCTGTGTGTTTGTGTGTGTGTGTGTAACTGTAATCACATGAAGTTACCTGTGGTGTGTGTGTGAGAGAGAGAGAGAGAGAGAGAGAGAGAGAGAGTGCGCGCATACGCGCGCATGTGTGTGTGTGTGTGTGTGTGTACCTGTAACTGTAATGGCATTGTTACCTGTGGGGTGTGTGTTAGTGTGTGTGTGTGTGTGTGTGTGTGTTAATTAAAGAGCCAGAATAACATGTAGTAAAAATCGTAATTTAAGTGTAATAATTTGAAGAGTTGAAGTCTGCTGCAATACACTGGGGAAAAAATTTAAGTCTACTCAAACACATTGGAAACTGACAGCAGAAGAACATTGTAAGAAATATAGATAGATAGATAGATACATAGACAGATAGGTGTGCGTGTATGTGTCTGTGTGTGTGTGGCTGACTTGATACTCAGAGATCTGCATGTGTCAGTCTGATCTTAACGAGCTCCACCTGTAACCAACTGGTGGTTGCCAATGACGACAGAGCCACCTAGCCAGAGACAGACAGAAACGTGGAGAAAAAGGGCGATTTTCTCCCTCTGCGCTGGTCTCACATTTGGGCTTAGAGCGACAAAACGGTAGCTCCTATCAGAAAAAAAAGCAGATCCTGGGCGGCATAAGGACTTCCTGAACACTTTGATATGCTTTTGGTGTTTCTACAGTAAATATTTTGGGGTCACGGGCGAGTTTCAAACAGGGGTCCCTTCTGCTTCTCTCGGAAAATCTTTGTATTAGAGTCAATGAGGAGCAGAGAGAGATGTGACCGCACTGAGAGGCTCAGAATTTAAATTCTGTAAGTCTCTCTGCTTTGATGAGCACATTGTCAGAAACAGAACAAGTTTGTCTACAACTGTGGAAAAATCATGTGCGTAGAGTGTAATTTGTGGCCAGGAGGACGAGAGAAAGAGAAAAGTTTCAGACAATTTCAGACAACTTCTCCCACTCTAGCTGATGATGTCACCCACTCTAACACGAACATTCCGTGCAATACACACCCATTATAAACTCAAATTTCTCCAAAAATGATCATGGTCATTGAACAGTGATTGATCAAAAAGTATATGACCTATCAAAACGTGGATTAATACACCAACACACAAGACTTGTGTCTACAGTTTAAAGTTTAAATGAAGTCTGTAGGTGAAAGTATGCCTGAGCAGTAGACGTTTGAAAAACTCCAATGATTTTTCTTTTGGCTCGTTTTTTTTCGCCCGTTCCATTCATTCCAATGGAGAATTTTTCTCAGTTTTTCGCGACTTACGTCGCGAAAATTCATATTTCATAGAGAAACCAATAGCACACCGATCCCGATCGAACCGCACGTTTTGATATATAATTTGTCCTACAACTCCTCAAGCTGTAGGACGAGTTAAGGGACGAAATTTGGGAGGAAGATGAAAAATAACTAGAAAAAGCATTCCCAAGAAGGGAATGCGGTGAATGCTGAAAGCAGCTGAATGACATTGCTGAAGCAATGCTGAATGAGCTGAAGAATTGTTAAAACAAAGCTGAATTAGCATAAGAAACAGCTGAAGTAATATTGAAAAGGCTGATGCTAAAGTTGAAACATATAACTTGTACCAGTGATAAAATAGCTGAAGCAATAAGTGAGAATAGATTAAAAGTAGTACTCGGAAGGAGGCTGATTTTGTATGAAATGGTTGGAAATTAAACTGATAGAAAGAGGAAAGGAGAGGAGAATAGAGACATGAATGAGAGAATAGAGGAAAGGAGATGAGAAAAGGAGAGGAGATGACGAGAGAAGGAGAGGAGAATAGCAGAGAGGAGGAGAGGAGAAGAAGAGGAAAGGAGAGGAGAATAGAGACGTGAATGAGAGAATAGAGGAGAGGAGAAGAAAGGAGATGAGAAGGAGAATAGAGAAGAGGATAAGGAGGGGAGAGAAGGACAGGAGAAGGAGAGGAAAGGAGAGGAGAGGGGAATAGAGGATAAGCATGAAAAAACATTGAGGCCTAGCTCTCTCAGATATATAAATATATATAATACACTGACAGCTTGAAAACATTGTTAAGCATATATTAACAGAGATGAAGCAATATCTCAAGAGTAAAAGTAGAACTTGTAAGCAGGAGGCTGAATGAAGAGGCTCAGAAATGCCTGGATTGTTAAAGATAAGTGTAAAACAATGTTAGAAAATCTATATAAGTTACATATAAATAAAAAATAAGAACTCTTAAAATGGTTGAGGAATGGGCTGAATTGTTGGAAATACTGAGAAAAAGTTGAAATCCTTCAAAGTAAAATGTAAGGGTTGAAGAGGTGGAAAAGCCAAAAGTCAGGACAAGAAGAAGCTCCAAATCCTGAAATCTCCATTAGGAGAACAAACTGATGTGTATGAAATAGAAATAAACTGTTGATGAGATGTTTAAACACTCCCCTCAAAGGTTTAAAATCATTGAGAGGCTGATTAGAGAGAGAGAGAGAGAGAGAGGGAGAGAGAGAGAGAGAAAGTGTGTGTGTGTGTCTAAGTGAGAGAGAGAGTAAGAGAGAGGGGGGAGAGAGAGAGAGAGAAAGTGTGTGTGTGTGTGTTTGTGTGTGTTTAAGTGAGAGTGAGTAAGAGAGAGGGGGAGAGAGAGAGAAAGTGTGTGTGTGTGTGTGTGTGTGTCAGTGAGAGAGAGTAAGAGAGAGGGGGGTGAGAGAGAGTCGTTGTGTGTGTGTGTGTGTGTGTGTGTGTGTGTGTGTGTGTGTGTGTGTGTGTGTGCATGTGCTCAGAGGTTGCCATGGTGACTTTAACTACTTGATGAGAAAGGGGTCCATGAACCCCTCAAACTGCTCCAATTTTAGACAAATATGTACCTAATATGAGTGAAAACTTTATATGTTTGGATCCATAAGACCTTCCTGAACGCAAACATGTCTTTTTGGTGTTTCTAGAGTAAAAATTGTTGAAAATATCGCGAGTTAGAAACAGGCAACATTTCTGCTTTTCTCCAAAAATCAGCTCCTACTTTTGTATGGGAGTGAATGAGCAGCAGGGAGGCACCAGGCTGCACTGAGAGGCCCACAATTCAAATTGTGTAAGTCTCTCTGCTTTTTGAGCACATTGTGAGAGCTAGGACAAGTTTGACTACAACTGTGGAGAAAATCATGTGTGTACAGTTTAATTTGTGGCCAGGAGGACGAGAGAAAGAGAAAAGTTTCAGACGATTTTTAGACTCTCTCCCACTCTAGCTGATGATGTCACCCACTCTAGCCCTGAACATTCCGCGCAATACACACCCATTATAAACTTGAATTTTCTCCAAAATTTCAATGATTTTTAAACTGTCAGAAATCAGAAACTGTTGTAGATATCAATAAGCTGAATAATCGATCAATAGTTGAAAATTTTGTGAACATTTGAAAGGTTGAATGAAGTCTGTAGCTGAAAGTATGCTGAAGTGGTTGAAGTTCAAAGAAGCGGAAGATTTGAAGGATTTGAAGACCGTTTCAATGCATTTCTATGGAAAAAAAAAATCAGAAAAAGTTAAATATTTTAAAAAGTATAAATAGTATGAAAAAGTTGAATACAAGCACACCGATCCAGAAAAAGGCGCACATTTTGATATATGAATTGTTGAAATAGCACAAAGTATGAAGGACTAGTTACACAGACAAAAACGGCAGAATCTGAAAGAATAATAAGTATAAAGAAAATGGCCGACAGGAAGAACAATAGTGTGAATGCTTCCAGCATTCACCCTAATAATAATAAGAAAAAACACGCAGTATAACAATAGTGCCTCGGGGCTTCGCCCCGAGGCACTGGCCCTTCAGCTATTTTATAGCTGTAGGGCCAGTGCCTCGGTGCGTTGCCCCGTGGCCCTAATTAACATGGTTCAAGTATTTTACATTTGATTGAGTGTATCATTATGGCTTCCAGAATAGTGCATGATCTATTTGCACACCCAAAATATGTACTCAGATGCCTTTTCAGTTTCAGCAGCAGCCACCACAGTAAATCAGTAATGAAGTGCTTTGATGAGTCCAGTGGTTCCTACCTGTGTCACTGCAGACTGAGCCACCTCATACTCCTGAGCAGCCAGCGTCACCTGGCTCTGAATGCACTCTCTGGCCGTGGCAAACAGTTTCCTCTTCACCTGCTGCACTTCCTCATAAACGGCCACATAATCCAGCTGGGCCAGAGTGAACAGCCTCTGCGTCTGCACCACCTTCTCGCTCAGGTGCTTCACAATCCGCAGCATGGGTTCATGAAGGGAGAGGAGCTCCTGTATCAGCTCGTCCCTCAGCTTCTCCTGACGGGACACCCGCTGGATGCAGTGCTCGAACAGCCGTCCCAGGTTGTCCATGACTGCCTGCTCCATCTGCTCTGTAGGGTGTTGTGTGCTCTCATCTAGGAGTGTGATTGTCTCTGTTTCAGAGTTGCTGCTTTCTGTGATCCCTCCAACAAAGCTACGTCCCGTAAATGAGTCCTGAGTGGAGTCAACGTCTTTTTCATCCTCTGTTGATCCTTGATTGTCCATACTGAGATGTAAAGAAGAAGGAAAAGGTAATTAATCAAATCTCCAACATCAATAAGTGATGAGATTATAGCTTTTAAAAGTCTCTAATCTGCTCATTCATTTGAGGTTAATTTACATGACAAGAAAATCCACTGTTGATCTGATGAAGTTAACAGTTGAGATATCTCAAACCTTAGAGGGAGCCAGCCAGTCACACAGAGGAAGACCTTAAAAACCCTTGGGGCATTAAAAATACATCTTCTACAAACAGCAACAACTCATATTATCTTCTGTTTGTACTCACTTTGTCCAAAGGCGACAGTCCACATAGATATTTCACACAGCTGTGGACACGTTTTGCTTTGAGCTTGAAGGACAGCTCAGCACTGTGTCCGTCTCCAGGAAAACACACACACACACTTTATGCGTATTAATAACACAGCATTCACAGGGGAAACTCTATCTTAGACTCTCACCCCCCCTCCTCCTCCACATGGGAACACAAACTGTGTCAGTGCTGAGAACTGACTGGCCCTACATGCCCTGGATGCATCAGCAAACACATGACTGGACGCGCCTGGGTGCCACACAGCGCTATATTTACACTTCTTTTCAGCCTGTTTTCATGTTCATCTGAGAGAAACTGTCTGAGACATTACTTCCTCCAACCTTCAGCCTGCTGGACCACAGCACAGACTGGGGTGGAGACATTTGCAGGCTCATGCACATAATCGTTCTGAGCTCAGTCAATTTGCACAGTTCATACAATGTTTGTTTACAGTGTTTTGCATGATGCCGATTTACTGCCTCACAGACATACAAACATGCCCCAGCTGACACAGGCATATGCAAAGAGGAACTTCTCAATGGAGCCCATTCCAGAGAACATGTATGTAAAGCATGGAAACATGCCAGTTATGTGTGTTATCCTAAATGCATCACCTATTTAAACCCCATTTTTGTCCAAGCTAAACCCGCCTCTCCACATATGTCATTCTGAAGGGACATTTGGTCTTTCATTAGATGGGGACAGTCTAATTCTGCATAATTCACATAAGCACAGTTTAAAAGCCACTGGCTTATGTACAAATGTATCATCACAAAGCTGGAAACAGGTTGTTTGTATTATGTCATGAAGGAGACAGATGGTTTTCACAGAACAGAGACATGTATGCTGTTTGTGTCTTATGTCTGTTGCATGGTTTTGTGCTGATTTGTTGTTTTGCAATAATTAAACAAGAAAACTACACAGAAAGTCTTAAAAGGGAGAGAAAAAGCTTAGTTAAGTTCACAGATAATATTATTTACTTTGAAGTGAAAAAAAGAAAGGAAAGAAAGAAAGTCATATGAACTAGTCACCCTTCCTAGTCACCTAAATAAATAAATAACTAGCTCTCCTGTCCTGCTCTGCTGTGACTTGCTGTTCCTCCACCTCGCCACTAGATGTCCTCACAGCACTGACCGCAGCCTGCCACTCTCACCTGAGCGCGGCCCCAGCCTCCAGCCTCCTCCTCCTCCTCCTCCTCCTCGTCCAGGTGGGAGCTGCAGGTCGTCAGCTGCGCAGCTTCTCATTTCGCCACTTCGGCCCAGTGGATCGGCTGCAGACTAACTGGCAGTGCCAGTCGGAGTCGCTGGCATCGATCAGAGAGAGGCGCTCCGAGCGGGAGACAAACAAACCCAGATTCCAGTTGTTTCCTGAAGAGTTTTCTCACGGAAATGCTTCACCTGAAGTTTTGCCTCGGTCGGTGAAAGTTTGGAGTTGGATAAGGAAGGAGAGGATTCAAATGGAGAGAGGGTGAATCAGCACATCTGGATCATCAAAGTTTTACAAGGTACCATGAACACACACTTTTCCTTTGTTGTAAAGTTTCTGACAGATAAGTGCTGTTATTAGTTCCCGTTGTGGATTTTGTCAGTTCCTCCTGATAAAACCTCCTAAACTTACTTTAATTGGCACTGTGTATGAAGGAAAAGTAGTTAAGTCTTCTTGCAGGGGAACAAAATACACACGTGTGTGTTAGAAATCACCAGGGTCGACTGAGTCAACTGTGAAATTATACAGAAAATGCATTTTGATGAAACGGTTGCACCATGTTGACTGGCCAGTGTACTGCACTGGTTCTGATAGAAAAGTTATATTTAGTCACATCTAAAAGAACAGAAGGTCAACACATGTCAAAACTGGTTCTCCAAAGTGGAACCAAGTAAAGTGTGCAGGAGGCTGAGCATAGGCATGCATGGAAAACTAGGTGTGGGACATTCACCTGGCCCGGCCTTCAGGGATCCTAAACAGAGGTAATTTAAGAGCCATGGTGCTCCTCTCAGCTATGAAGCTCATGACAATGCAGACTGTTGTTATTTGTCGTCACTGGCCCAGAAGCAAATGACTGCTTGACAGCATGGTGCACCGCCACTTGGTTTAATCCATGCCAGTCAATGACAGCCCATGTGCTCTTCATTATAGACCCTCTGCTTGTTGATTAACCTGACGCAGATAAACTGAGCACCTCAGGTCGTCTCAGGGGTGCCCCCCCCCCTCCTCTGTTTGCTGCCACTGGCGGACTTTGGACTTAGAGGCAAATGCTCAACATTTCAGGAAAGTCTGCAGTGATCAATGCTTAGCTGTTTGTCTTTTTTTGTCTCTCCATGGTTTCACATTTACCTCTTGCACCCTATGGTAGGTGAGGCTGAGACAGAGCCATTTGTTTAGAAAGGGTGTGTCACATACTGGTGCTCCTTCCTCAGCCAGCCTACCGTGCCAGGGCTTGTACTCATGGAGATTACAGGTGTTATGTGAGCACAACAGGGACTGGTACCTGAGATTCAGACAAAGATTAAGGTGGACATGAAGGAAGAGACGACATGATAAGATGGGGGGGGGTATGCCAGGAGATGAGAGATAGGGCTCGATCACGAATTCACTGAAAAGAAGGAGTGTATGTGGGGCAGACAGGTATGGGTTCACCTTTGGGCTGCTGTGTGTTTACCCTGCTCATGACCAATCAGTGACGAGGTGCCAGCTCAGTGGAGGAAAGGGGAGCGCTGTAGGTTAAGAGAGGGCAACAGGAGGAACAATCGGTGTTGTAATGGATAAAGGCACAGGGACCGAGTGACGTGTGTGTGTGTGTGTGTGTGTGTGTGTGTGTGTGTGTGTGTGTGTCATACAGACCTGCAGCTAGAGGAAAACTCCTGGCTGATGAGTGGGACACTGTGTTACTGTTAATCAGTGGGATTAGCTGATGAGTAACTCATCAGTGGGTCCTCATCAGCACCTGCAAAATTGAATCAGTTGGTGTTGGGGCAGTGTGTGTGTGTGCATGTGTGTGGGTGGGGTGGGGGGGCTGATACATTTTATTCCCACACTACAGTTTTCTCTGACTGCTGTCCACTGTGGAGAGCGTTGGAGTGAGCTGAGACTGAAAGTGACTGAAAGCAGCTCCAGAGTTTTTGTTTTGACTGGGGCAGAGCAGAGACACTGAAATCCCAGGATGTATTTTTAAACCCCAGTGTCCAGCTGTGTTTGGCTTCACCACGAGCTGGTCACTGCTGCTGCACAACCACTTTGTTTTTTACCCCCCGTCTGACCTTTAGGTTCAAGGGTCTTAAGCGCCATAGAGGCTGCAGTCCAGACTCGGAGCCCTGGCAACCTCTGGAAGTAAAGCTAACAAGAGTCTGTGCAGAGGTCTGCCACTGTCTGTGCAGGCTGCAGTCTGTGAATACCAACAGACAACCTTTACATTTCCAAAATGTACTTATGCAATTTTTGCCAAGACACAAAAAGTAAACAGTGAAAAGAAAGACTCTTTGGATTCAAACGCACAGTTGGTCCAAAACTTGTGAATACCACATGCCATACACTGAAGTACAGTTCCAATTACACTGCACCAGCTGCTTGTAATATTAGAGCCAAGGTGATCAATATGTTGATTGATGAGTTGTTTGACAGAAAAAATTCTTTTGTCTGTGTTTTTTGCATATTTTCTTCTTCCAGTTCGATTATAAACTGAATACTTTTGGGTTTTTTTAACTGATGGTCACAGAGTATGAGACTTGGAGGCGCCCTGTTGCATTCTGGGAATTATAACCACAGTTATCGACAAAATGATTCATCGTCATGAGAATAATCTTCAAATCAATCAGTTATGAAATTGCTAAATCACAGACAATCTAAGGTTTGAGGCACAAGTCATGTAACACACATACACACACCACATTTTAATGCAACATTTTGTAATTGTATCATCATGGACTAAAAGGTGTTTCCATTTTCATATTCTTGACTGATTATATCCAATAATCTATCATCTGTAGTTGGAAAGTGATGTTTTGGACGAATGTTTCCACACCTCCTGTAAGTGAAAAATCTGCCCTGTTGCCATAGAAGTAAAATATTTGTAACTCTCCCCTGAAAAGCACAGTCACTGAACAATAATCACAGCCAGTGCACACAACCACACATTATAATGTTATCTCTAAATGACTCTCATGCGCCAGCCATTATCCCTTTTTTCTTTCATGGCTCGGCCTCCCAGGCCACTGTATGAGGGATGTCTGGCAGGGGGTGGGGGTAGTGAGGGAGGGAATGACGGGCGGATGAAGGGGGAGGAGGAGGTATGTGTCGGAGGGTGAAAGCAGATTTGGAAAGAAGAGTGTTCCTCAGTCGGTAATTATGAATCTCTCAGGAATGTAGCTGCTGCTCTTACCAGACAAGCTGCTGCATGGCCACACAGATCTCTGCACTGTACCACCATGTGCACACACTCACGCACACACATACACACATGTTTAGCGTCTACCACCTCACTGAGTTCACTCACACAGCATTTTGGTTTATTTGTGCCATTATTGTCTTACAGCCTTGTTGTGTGTATTTTTATCACAGCCATTACCTACATGGTATTTTTCTGAAACCTTATCCTTTCTGCACCAAACAAAGACACCACATAATGTCAGTACAGAATTGTCTTTGCGTCCAAGTCCTTCACCGCTGTGTGTTTATGCTGATGTGTTGGTAGGAAACCAAATTTGTAGGAAACTTGTGGCCTCGTTGGACTGCCACTCTACAAATGAAATTTTCATGAGCTGTTTGGTCCCATTGTTTGCGTGTCTAGTAATCCTCGGTGTCAATTTAAAAGAGCAGTGTGCTGTGACCGAGGAAGCCCGCTTCATGTAAGGTGGGAAATCCTTCATTTAGCCCACAGAGCTCTGCTAGAAACCCGTTTCAAACCGCATTGACTGGTGGAACTAAGTTTTTCCAGTTCATCTCAAAGCGGCCTCATCATCCATCACAGTATATCTTTTTTCATCAAGTGATTGCACACACACACACACACACGTGTTCAGAGTTCTAGCCCAGACAAGGTTGCCTCCGTCGGCTCTTGAGCAGCAGCGCTCTCCTTTGTTTGATAATGCCCAGAGAAGACAGCCAACGCCCTGACTGATGCCTACAGGTGCCGCACAGTAACACCAGTTTGAACGTTGCTGAAAACTTACAGTTCAGTTACAGTCACTTTAAGTGTTGTTTGAAAACTGTTATTGTCCAAAAACCTGTTCTTATGATCTCACTGAAACGTCCCTTTCCCCCCTACAACAGAGATTATTAACTCTCCTAATCTGTTATTTCCTCCATGTAGAGACAAACCACACTCAGCCTGACCTTAACCTCAGCTCACAGACAGCCAAGTCACACCATGTGGAAACCCAGTGGACAGAGATATGAATGGCCTTCTGCTTAAGATCAAACTCAAACAACAGTGGCTGTCTGTATCAGCGCCACTCCCTGTGAGGCAGTGGTGTCTGCTCCGTCAGCTTCCCTATGTGACTCACTGCCTGTTCCCGAAGCCCCCCCCCCCCCCCCACCTCACCCCTCCCTCCTGTGTCACTGCCCACGAAATTCACAACGTTCATATTTGCCAGAGTGGATAAGGCTGTGAGATTAAAACTGTGAGTTCACTGTAAGTTTCATCACAGATGGAGACTTTCAGAAAACCTTTACTAGTCACCTTAAAGGCGTTCTGCTCATAACAATACTGAGAATTATTTGCAATTCTGCTTCAGCACACACATCTGTTTAGGGTGTGCACACTTCACTTGTTCGGATTTAAAGTCATTTTCAGTAACTGACTTTCCTTCTTTCTTTTGAGACACCAGTCAAGATACAACAGAGCCCACTGTAAGATGGAGATCTGTGCTGTATTTTCCTGGATTTAGGAACCTGGTTGTGTACAGTAACCTACGCTACTGCGTATGTGCTCGAGGCAAGACAGGTGTCAGTGCACTGCGCTGCTTTAACCCTGCTGACCCTGCCTGCATAAATAGAAAGGAGACCCAGATTTACATTGGAATTTATGTCCCAGAGCTCCGCAACATCTGCTGTAGGTGTCGGAGGTAGATAATCAATACATGTTGTTGCTGAGTCCATTTCATGACAGTGTAAACTATTATCAGCCCCAGTTGACTCTGTGCTGATGTGTACACACTGCAGTCAATGTCAGATAACCAGTCACTGCTGGAGGTATTGACACACTGCGCTGAGGTTTGCTGCATTAGAGCGGTGCCTCCTGTCCAATGTGATGGCCTGACGTCTTTTGTGCAGGATAAGTAAACAGCGTGTTGGAACACATGCCTGCTCCGGCAGGACTGGGGCTGGGCTTGAAAACCACAGGGGATTTAGTGTGTGAGAAAGAGGCACAGACATGGAGACACACAACTTTTTTGTTTGTGAATCAGTTAAGGGCTCACAACTCAATCTTAAGATACACCTTGTTGAGCGTTGGTGTAGGTAATGCTGCTGGTTTTAAAGTCAAGTTCTCCATGGTTTGTCTCATACAAAAGATCTGATTGGATATTCTCCTCTGCCTGTGTTTGTATCACCCTTTACGAACTAAGAGGTGTGGTTAGTATGACTGTGACAATGAAGCAGCCTTGTAAGTAACATGTAAGTGCACCAGTTCAAAGCTTATATATAACAGAGAGACTTGTGACAGGAAGATTTTGCCTAAACAAACCGAGGAGATGTGAGGTTTCCTTATACAAATCGTGAAATAAAACAGGCAAACAGACTGAGTGGCGAGGATTTTAAAGGACGCTGTGCTGCTTGCGTCATCTCATTAAATTTGTTTGCAAAACTGAGAATTGCAGGTTGTTTAGAGTAACCACGGCAACAGTGGCGGTGAGTCAACTCCTCGTGCTCGTACTTCACAGACGGCGGTCGGCTGGGTGGTCCTCCGCCGCGTCCCACAGGTCTTAGCGTTACTCTGTGATGGAAACAATACGAGCAGCAGCCTTTGGGCTAGAAGTGAGTGAAGCAGCCCCTCTTCTCCATGGAGGGGCGTCTGATTATTGGTGACTGCAGTCAGTACACACATATGGATGTTAGTCATGGCCAAATGACTGTAATCTGAGTGCAGGGAGAGGAGATGGATGCTCTGTCTTGTTATTGACCTTTCACTACGACTCACGCCTTAAAGTCTGCGACATGCGCACTGTGCTGCCTGAGACGCACTGTAGTGAAGAACAAGTTCCGCCTGGCTACATTAAGATAACAGACTGCTTTCAAAGTGTAACTTTTAAGAAGCGTTCAACAGCTTTAAGTGCTTAGCTTAAGCCTCCCAACAGGGACTGCATATCTGTGACATGAGCCTCTCCTTCAGGGCACAGCACAACCAGATTTATCACCAGTTTTTAGCCTTTCTAGCAGCACGGCTGTATATTAAATATTTGTGGTGCTTGGAAAATCAGTCCTAATAACTTGTTCTGACTTCTCCTTTGTATGATGCATGTGATGTTCAGGTTATGTCTCTAATAGAAAAAAAAGAAACACCTCTCAGTATAATGCAGTTCAGCACAGCAGCACTTCATTCATAACCTCGATGATAAATGTATCAGTGTATTCACATATTCTGGACAATTTCAACAGAAATTAAACAGAATGAGTTTTATAAAGGAGACGGGGCTGTTGTATTGGATTACATTAAAGTGCCCAGAGATCCAGACAGAGCTTAATTCATGATCATTGTGGGGGTGGTTGAGTGGTTATAGAGCGTGTCCCATGGTGGCATATGCCCAGCGTTGCTGGTTCGACTCCCGACCGAGCCGATCCTTTGCGCATGTCATCCGCCTAGTCCCTGCTTTCCTGTCTCTCTACACTGTCCCAAATAAAGGCAAAAAGGCCAAAAAATAACTTAAAAAACAAAACAACACATCATCAGTGAACCCCCGCCCCCACCCCCCCACACACACACCAGAGCTAATCGTCAGAGAACATGACGTAGTGTTCTGTGGTTTGGTTTCATGTCTCGTCGTGGTGCAGGAGAAGTACTCCACTGTATTACTCACACTTTGCTTACACTAAAATTTGTCTGCACTTTTTTTTTCATGCGTGGCCGTGAAAAACACAGCAGTCAAACACTTTTCGTGAACCCTGGTGAACAGTAAATCACAAAGGTATTCATAATGCCCTCACTCTGACTGCACTCCCACCTTCCCTCAGTGTTTGCCTCCTTATTTACAGGCTCTGACTCCTGTCATCTCAACAGCTTCTTCCTACTTTTAGCTTGTGATTTGGAGATAAGTATCTAATAAAGCACGCAGCTGGAAGGAGCCCAGTGTAAGCTACAGATCCCCAGGAGGACGGCTGGGAAATCTGCCTCAAAGTAGAGGAGTTTAGTGAGGTGAAGGGTGGGGAAGGAGGCTGAGGGAAGGAGATGAGCTCACTGCACAGAAAATGAAAAAAGATAAAGGCAATGAAACAAATCCTGCAGTGGGACGTGTTCGCTAAAAACACTGTGCAGAATGGTGACTGTTTATTTTTCTGCTCCTTAGCTCTTTAGTGTTGAGTCGTGTCGTGTGTGTGTGAGAGTGCGTGAGCCTACGGGTGCGGCTTTGTGAATTATGACTCCATGTTGTGGAATGAAGGGAGCGGTGCCAGTTCTTTCTTTGCAGAACTGTGAAGTTTGGTTTAGAGGCAGGAGGGGGTGGGGGGGTGGGGGGTCTGTGTCGGCTGAGCATGTGGGCTGAATGAGCAGTGCCCACGGAGACGTACAAACACAAACAGATACATGCACACACACCAGCTCGGTTGCCAAGACCTCGCAACTGTGGACACGTGTTGGGTGATGTATTTATTTGTAGTACGACGACTACATTCATCAGTGCTGCTAGATCCATACATTGTACACTTCTGCCCAGCATCCCCCCCCAAGACATATTTGGTTTCACCTTTAGAAACAGTTTTTGTCAAAATACGAATCACCCTGCTCAGATATGGCACATCCATACGTAATCCATCGTAGTGAACACAGTTTTTGCTTTAGTGGTCCATCCCAAGAAAGACACTAGAACCAACATCTACTACATCAGCTGCGGGAAAAGTGTGAGATCGATGACCTTTGTTGGGGGGAAATCAACGCTGTGAGGCAGAGTGTAATCAGATCTCAGAGCTTGGCAGCTTTTTGACTTACAGAGGTTACCTTGTAGCAGCCATCTCTCAGATATTAGATGCTCTGATTTCCATGAGGTTGTTTTTCATAACTTCTCCTAGAGTTACACAATGACAGGGTAACTTTGGCATGCAATGAAAATAAAGGAGGCAAATTTCATACTTTTTTTCTGTCTTTGTTTTCGGTGATGATGGAACTAAAGCAAGTATATGCTCTCTGTAAGTTGATTTCAATAGTCTGCCAGTACTAATAACATCTAGTGGGAGCAAGAAAAGGCTGATAATCAATGACTTTGGACTGCTCCTTGAACTCTTACTCTCCTGCAAGTGCCAGCACATGTGGTGCTTGGACGATGATGACTAAGATTTAATTTCTGCCTTAACCTCGTTTCTTCCCCTCTCTCTCTCTGCTTCTTGATCAGGACGTAGCTCCAGTGTGAGGTGGTATGTCAAACCGCGACTCGCTGGGGTACGGGGACCTGCTCCCCCAGGATGTGGTCCATGTCTTTGCCCAGGATAAGCACAGCAAAAGGGGCCGCAAGAAGCGCAGGCACTCCTTCGGCCGGGCTCTGGGCTGGCTCAAGGGCAGGAAAAGGAAGAATCTTGGGGCTAATGGACAAAATCTGGGTCCAGGTCCTGCATTTGACATGGCCATGGACAGACACCCTGCTGGGCAGAGGTCAGGACGACACACGCATGCACATGGAAACAGTCATGGTAAGAACACACAGGATCTGCACTGCAGCTTCATACCATCTTTTCTGAGTGAGTTTGTATGTAGCTGTGCCGTTGTGTAGCTGAAAGTCCACTAGATGTAGAGTGCTCTGGAAAGTGGACTCATTCCCTCCAAGTTAATGTACATGAACTGTAAATGGACTGATGACAAAGCACCATAACATCCACTGTTTGCCAGTACTGGAGAATTTAGGTGAATCAACCAGGAACAATGACATCACAAGTCCTGAGTGGAATAAAACATTAACCTGACGGAAAAAGAGCAGAAGCATTTCAGTGAATAAGGCTGTTGTTTAATCTACACAAGATCAAGATCTCTCAGCTGTGGATTTATTTTACCCTTGTGTGACATTACAGTAATAAGCTTCAGACTCAACTGACTTAATGTACATTATCGTCCTCATGAAATTTGCAGCGTTTACTCTTATGAAATAACTGAAAGTGCTGCAGGCCTGAGTGCCAACATGAAGCGTCAGAAACATCCCATATCACTGCAAAGGAAATGTCTGTGGATTGGAGTGTCAGTTGGATGAAACAAATAATGCAAAGGAATAAGATGCATTCATTCATCACATAAATAATTAACAGTTTAATCTCTATTGAATATAATTATTACTTGTCACTTACAAAAATGTCGCCGGTCAGATGGCACGTAACTATAGGCAAGGCACCTTTGACACAAATGATAAATGATGTATAATGAACAGTCCACAGAGCAGTTAATTAACATTTTGTGCCGAGATGAAAGGAACCTACAGGTGCCTGGAGGGAAGCAATTTTCCCTAAAAACTTAGAAGTCTAAAAACATGTTTGTCAATAAGATAATGTAGATTATTGCCAAGTGGAGCCGTTTATCATCATTTAACAGTAAGGTATTTATAAGAACATCAGACATCAGTGTAGAGAGCAGTTTAATCATGTGACATCCAAGATGAGCTGGGGTAAGGTTCTGGGAACTGGTTGAGTATCCTGCTCCTTGCCTCCCAGGCATGTGTGTTTGTTCAGTGGAGAGATGTTTGAACAGAACGACTTCCTACTCTCTTTGTGTGCTGTGAAAATCTCTGTCCGTCCTGTTCTGCGATACCACTACTCATTTACCTGGTCATCAGGTTACACAGAGGGTGAAGTGCCCTCCACTTCATGCACGTTCTGTGTGGACACGCATGATGCAAAACCCACTCTCACACAAAACGTGAATGTGTTAAAAAAAAAAACAAAAAAAAACCTATTCACACAGTCCCAAGAAAATTACAGCAACACACAGACTTTTCTCAGAGCTGTGCTGGGCAGGTCTTGTCAGTGCCTGCACATGTGCACTCGTATGTCAGCGTGCTGCACTGCAGCAGTCTAGCCTTCTGTTTATGCACATAGTCTTTTTTTTTGTGCACTGTACTTACTTTAGTTTTATACCCTCATTAATCACAACTCGATGCAGTCAGATCTGGAACACAAAAACAGCAGACGCACAAACAAAAGCTTGTTGTACTCAAAAACACAAAAGTGCCAGCATTGTTTGCTTAGTTCTGTTTTATGTACGGTTGTCTGGCAGTGCTTGTGCAGTCTTGGCCTGATGCTTTACAGACACAAGAGACCCCGCCTGGTTTTTGTGCTGTGCCTTCTCATGGTGGAAGCCCACATCTTGTAGTTTGGCGGGAACGGTGCAAGGGGATTTCCATTCAGTCTCCCAGTCGAACTGCAACCACAACACAAGATGAATAGGCATAAACATGCTTTCAGTTACATCTGTGGCTTTGGTAGGATGGTATAAAGGCATAGACGAGTGCGTCAGTGTGAGTATATGAGACAACGTTACACAATCTTTACACTGTATTACAGCCGCCTCCAGCCGAGGCTAAGAGTTTTGTAAGAGAGAGCAAACTGTGAAAAGAGATAAAGTATTTCTCCTCTGCCAAGGTCGCCTCAGAGACTGCCCGCTACACTGAGAGGAGGCCGCTCTGGATTTATATTGTAAACCAGAAGTCAAGCTTTAAACATCCACAAGGGATTTTCCTGTAACTAGTACAACAGGCCTTCAGGTCACAGAAATACATCATCACACAAAGCAGGAACTGTCGACCATCAACTGTAATTTATCTATCAGGTATTAACACGAGCTGCCATTGAGCCCCCAGCAATTAAGGCACTGTGTATGACTGTGTATGATTGTTGATGCTGGCAACAGCCACAGCAAACTCCTCGCCAGACGCTTCCTCTGATTAGAAGCAGAGCTCAGCTACTTCCAAAATGCATCCAGAGCAGGACACGGTGCAGTGTAACACACTTACCCGTAAGACTGGATACCTCCAAGCTGAGCCCCTCATCATGATGATGATGTGTATTGATGCCAGAAGGGCCCCTGCCCAATAAATGCCTGGTATGGCAGGCGCAGTGCCAGTTAATTAAAAGCCATGCCAGGACCGTTACAGTGAGAGGGGAACAAGGGGTTCTGTTTTTCCTGACCCCTCTGCTCACACTGTTCCTCATAGCACACTGAGACGTTCATACTCACAGAGCATCAAACACTGTGTGCGTGTGTGAGGTTGTTTCACTGGGCTGTGGCAGTTAAATTTCTAACTTAGAGACACACGTGCACAACAAGTCCATCAGAAGTAACACACACCGTTTAATGACAGTCAGGTAAACTTGTTCTCTTCTCTCCAATCAGTATCAGTGTTGTACCATGAAGAGTTAGCTTACTGTGAATCTCTCTCCAGTCCGTCTGTGTGGCTATTGGCTAAACTAGCCCGTGTCACTGATGCATTATTAAGACAATATACAGTAATGTGTGGAAGCGCGATGCAGGAGCAGCTCAGTCCTGGTTGAACTGGACAGAGGGTGAAAAACAAATCAACCTACATGTGCAACACATTTGTGGGAATTTCTGCAACAGTGCCGGAGGAAGTTCCCCCCGAAGACAAAAAAAGTTTTTGTTTTCATCATCACAAGACTCTTTGGCTGCTGGAAGGGTCAAAAAAATGTAGATTAAATTTAGGATTTCTGTGATTCTTTCATTTATTTTTCATTTTAGTAAGGACTGGTTTCCCTGTGAGGGTGTTTGTCCTCTGCTTTGTCTCATCCTTTGTGGGAATGTGTTTTTGTAAAAAAGGCTAGTGGAGTTTGACCTGAGAGAGAGCAGCAGTAGCAGGTTTTGGAGTGATGAACTCTGGCCTCATGAACTTTTCAGTGTGATTAACCCATTAACTCTGCATTGTGCACCTGGACAATGTTTCCTCCTGAGGCAGGAGGCAGAGGTTATCTTTCTTTTCATTTTCATTCACTTTCATTTGTCTGATTCCTCAGTCTGCTGGTGTGAGTCTTTGTGTACCAGTCTGACAGTGATTTATGCCCTGCTCTGCTGTCAGTTTACTTCATCCTGTGTAAAAATAGACAGCAGGCCTCTCTTATGCAACTCTCAACTCCAATCCTACATAATGGACTTTAACAATAATTCCCTTGTTCATTTAAAAAGAAAACAAAGTGAAGGAAAGACTGATAAGGTCGTACTGTCCTACAGCACACCCACAAGGTCACCTGTTCACTTTAAACACTCCCTGAGAGATTCCTCACATTCCTCAGCTTTATAAAGTTATTTCTTTAAGGAGCTAGAAATAGGGAGCCCTTTGTCTGTGGCTTGCGATGCCAGGTTTAGATCATATGAACCACTTTATTCAGCCTCCTTTGACTAGTATTCAGCTGTAGACACAGCTAAAGTGAAGCAGGCCTGTTAAGCCCGAGTGTATTTATCTGTTGCTCCAGTGTCACTTTATCATGTAATGTAAAGCTGGGTCAGTTAAAGCTGCTATGTGGAGCATTTTCACTCTGATAAAGCGTTGCCACATCAGTTTTTGATAACAGCCGTATAAAAGATTTGCAGCTTTAACAGGTTCATCATGAGGTGAGTTTTTGTGTGACCTCGTCCACATTGTATTCACGTCACATTGGGAGATAGTGTTGCCTAGCTTAAATCAGGAGTCCAACTTACATCTCATGTAGGGAGGGAAAGAAAACACCATCATGACCATCATGGAGGCAAAAAAGCACAAGTAATGACTCCTTACTGGAGGCCAAAAATGACAACAACCGTTATCCAATCAACAGAAAATGTATAGTGCTGGTGAGAGTAGGCTGTAATATTGTTTTCATCAGTGTGGGACACAGGATGTCTTTTATTGTGTTGTGATGATGACACAATAACACTGACGGGCAGGAGAACAGGTTTGAGAAAACTGACATGTGATAAAGTTTCACTTTCTTCTGCTCATGGCAGAAAGTTATCAACTGCCTTTTAGTCCAGCGTCCCCTCAGGGAGACGGATCCCTCAGACACTCGCTGTCATCATCCAGTCCTCATGTGAAAAACATTTTACATTAATGAACGCATTTAGTGAGAAGGTGAAGAAGGTGAGCTCAGCTCTTGGTGATACTTCAACAGGTCGCTGAAAATCTAACATATCACAAAATTGACGTCAGGCTGAAAACAACACAACAAAGCACCAGCATACGCTGTGCTCAGCTGGTATATAGAGTAGTGTGAAATTATCCACAATGTGGGAATTTCTGTAGTTATGGACCTGACTACCTGTATAGTAAACAGTCACACAAATACTTTTTCATAATTAGAGGGTTTTATGGGAATTTACTTGGCTTTCTTTTCAATAGGTGTATTGTCACCACACCCAAATAACAGAGGGGATCGTATTCAGGTCAGTCAAATGGTAAGAGAAGTTTACTAAATGCCAGTTTGCCCTCTGGTCCCATCTGAATGTTCTGCTCCGGTTTCATTTCACCAAGATGCTTTTTTTCTTTTCAGCCCTTTAATGTTTGCTGTCCGTGTTATTAAAACCCAACAGAGCAGCCAAAAGCAGCAGCTTTTTTCTTTAGCTATTGTTTCATTGTTAAGATATGCAGATACATTGCTGTGGCTTTGCACCAGCTGCACGGGGCTATTGTCGCGGAGAGGAAAAAGTTTGTCGACACACTGTGGCATTTCCATAGAGAGACTGATAAATATGTGCTTGGAAAGTTTTGTGATTGAGTCATGACTTTTGCAGCCAAATTTGACGGTTTGGGCGCCATAATGCTGACTGCAAATAGTAGAGATGAAGATAGCTTTGTTGGTTTTACCTCACTAGTAAGCAAAGTGTAATAAAGGTGTTGGTTGGTGCAGCTTACCTTTCTGAGAACACATGAGAACAGGCTGTTCTCTCAGGACCTGGAGTTGTGATAAGCCTCAGCTCTGCTTGTATGTGACAACACTGCCCACTGCACATCAGCCCAACCTGCTGTTTCAGAGCCTTAAGGTGTTGGGGAGCTCCATGTGTCCACTTATGTTGAGGACAAAGAGTCAATAGTAAACGATGTGAGACCTCGCTGAAGCACAGTGGTGCTTTCAGCTAACTTTATTTGTGTTAACTTGCTGACGTGCACACGTTAATGATGTCAGCACAGTGATTAGCAGGTTTTCCATGGACACTACCATTGTAGTTTAGCTTGTTAGCATGCTAACACTGCAGTAAACACTGAGAGCTCAGCTGAGGATTCAATTCATGTATTTATTTTTCATGACTCTTAAAGATGCCCCGTGAAGTTTGCTTTTGATTATAAAAGAGTCTCATATTAATGTGGATGAATCTACATCACCCACACTTTTTTATGTGTCCATTTTCAATAAATATATTGTTTTATCTTTGTAGTTATTATTGTTATTATTTAGTGATCAACTCGCCCAGCATTTCCTCGGAAAGACAGAGTAAAAGTAAAGAGTAATAGTAAAACCTGCCTGTCTGTCTGTGTAATGACCTCGTCGGTGGCCATCGTTCGGTCGAAGCTCTCTGGTTCGGTCTTCAAAACTCCCTCTGGCAGGCTCACTCATTTGTGACCAGTTTGCAACCGTGCACACGGAGGATCATGGGAAATGTAGAGTGAAAACACTTCCGCTTCCCGAAACTCCTCTTAGTCCCTTTAGAAAACCAAATATTGGACATGTTTTGACCTGGTGTGAAAACTTTGACCTGCAGGTGATGCCAGAGGAAAGTTCATGTGGTCCAAGTCAGAGGGATTCATCCTGTGGGGGTGAAGGTTAAATGCATCCTGTAGTTACTGGGATGTCTCAGTCTGGATCAAAGTGGTATCGAAAAATCGAGATCTAAGCCACCGCTGCTCATCCCACTGTTTGTGTTTCTGCTCACACTGCTACAATCAGGGCTGCTGAGGACTTTTCTTACTTATAACATTTTTTTATTGTCTGTATTCTCATTTTGTCAGAGCCTGTAACAAAGTGATGTTCACCTAAAACAGGCAAGAACACGGTTGCTGCTGGTAACTCCACCTATCCAGAGACACAGGTGGCACAAAGTCAGAGAGTTTACTCACTCTTGACCTTTAACCCATGACAGTGGGGAGGCTGTGGATGTAGACTGATGTTATATTTACTGTAATGCAAAATGTGATGACCTGTAAGACTGTGATATAGGCATGCATCTGTGTGCAGTGGGGCCCTGTATTTTGAAGGTATGTGATGATACAGATTTGCTGGCACACAGATTGTGTTGTCTGACAGTGAATTGGAGTGTATCCCCATGTGCCAGATGATGCAGGTATATCTGTTACCTGGATTGTTGTCCTTGTCACGCCACACTACTCCCTTCCTTCCTTTCTGCTGTTTTTGTTTAATTCGTTGAAAACCAAGAGCATGAAAACAGTCCGCGGAGCACACGGCATGGACCCGGATGAGTTTGTGCAGAGAAACAGTGAGTCCTCAGCCCGTTCCCACTGTCATCACAGTGCGTTCAGTTGGGTTTGTGCTGATTAGAGAGGCTTAAGCACCTGGCAGACAGCTCCCTCAGAGCGGCAGAGAATGTCTCTGCATGGCTGTCAGCCTGGTGGTGCAAAACAAGAGAGAGGGGCAAGTTAGGGCAGGGACACGAGGTGTGTGTGGGGTATTTGCATCTGTGTGATTCCCATGAAGCAGTCCTAGGAGGAACCACATCACTTTAATGTCAGTTTGTCTGCACTGATGATGTCTGTGTGTGCTGTACAAACTGATTTGAATGCTGCAAACACACAACTCGTCCATCTTTTGTCCATGTTGCAGAGCAGTGACTTTTAAAACCATCTGAGCTGTAAGTCAGTGGGCCTTCTAGGTTTAGAGGAGGGCATGTTGGTGTCAAGCAGAGCGTTACAGCTGAGGACGGTGAGGGCACAGCGACCCGCAGGGAGGTTCATGTTCTACAGATAAAATGAAGTAACACGTGGGCATTTTACAGGCTGATATCAGCAGCACTTCTAGACTGCATAAAGTTAAAGTTAAAGTTAGTTAGTTTTTTTGCTCCTCCCTTCAAAACAAGAAAAGGATTTTACTGTTTCTCCACCACAATGTTATGCCTCACTGTAAAATTATATGAATTAAAAAAAAAAGATAAATAAATTATAATAAAATGGGACTTGTATCACGTGTTTAGGTTGTGCAGTCAGTGGTAGCTTGATAAATCACTTCTACAGTAACAATCAAAAATCACTTTACATGTGAAATCTGCAGCTATAGGTACAAGTTAAAAAGTATTACCTGTCATAAACACACTGGCTGTAGTTTGTTTACTGTTGTAGTTGGTGATGCAACATATTTCCTTGGCCCCCTCCGTCTCTGTTTACTGCAAGACAATCCATCAAAACAAATTTACCAACAGATGTTTGCTCATTCATTATGCTCCATTTAAATCCACCTTTATTTACATGTCTTACAGTTTCATCATAATTCCCCCCGCAGCAGATTTTCTTCTTTTTTTTTTTTACATATTGTTTTTCCACTCTGAAGGCTGCAGTCTGTCACTTGTAAACTGGATAAACTGGTCATGCAGTTTCACATCCATTAGATTTAGTGTGTTTATCCAAATCCGAGATGTAAACATCAGTTTGGGGTTCATACATATTTAATCACTGAGCCTGTTAATACTATCAGCGTCCGAACAATCCAGCAGTGACAGATGGTGTCTTTTAATAAGACAGTGATTAATATGGACACAATTACAATGTGATCACAGCACCAGTGATAATGAGAGCCCCTCATTAACGTTCAGTCGTACCCCACCCATCACCCCAGGCCTCCCCATCAACTTTGTACTGTCATGGTAACTAGAAACATGTTGTCCTAAAACTCTCCAAGACTTTCATATCAACCCTCTGTGGGCTGAAGTATCCACTTTAGAAGTTGGTTGTGTGAAAGCGGTGATGTGTCTCATCTTGTTACTATGCACTGCTAACACACGTGATTCATTTCTTTTCTTTGCTTTGTAAACTGCTTTTGTCCAACTTGCTTGGTAGGATCACGTCTATGGGAATGCTTTCCATTTGTTCAGATGTCACACATTCCATATCATGTCTGCTCAGCACACCAGGAAGTGAACAAGCTGCTTAGCTGCAGACTAGTTAGAGGCGTCCTCAATGGAAAGTAAAAAGAAAATGATGAAGAATTAGTCACAGAAACATGGATTTGCCTCAAAAACAAGTTTTGAAAAAAGTGTTTGATCCTTTTCCAGTTCAGAAGAAAATCATCCCTTGATTAACTGAGGAATTTAAGCTCTGTATAGCAACAGTTATATTAATGTAGTGCTGCTGGCAGCAATAAGGCCCATTTTTCACATGTGTGACCATGTGCAGTGGAGCTGCAGGCCTCTTTTTTTTTTTTAAATGTTGCAAATCTTTTTTTGGACCAGTTATTTCAATTCACGTACTCCCCCTTGTGGCAAAACAGCAAAGTTATATGTCTTTCAAAAGTCTGAGGAAGTATGGAAATTTGCTTTGCTGCAAGACATTTATATAGGAATTGTGATCTAATGTAACAAAGCAATGTGTTGTTATTTATTTAACAGAGCTAAAGCTGTGAGGGAGCCTCCTGTGACGCCATCATACCTCAAATCCCTGACAACAGCTTTCTCTTTCCTCTCAATGTTTACATATATGATCTCACTTTGATCTGTGTCCTAACTGACCAATCACGGGCAAGCCTGCCTGCTGATGGGGAGCAACAGTGGGGATGCTGGGTATCTTGTTGAGCAGGGACTGAGTGGGGGGATACAGAGAGAGGGCAGGAATTAGGGAGCTGAGGATTAGTGTCTGAGCTCTGATTGTCTATTGGCTGTAGAGACGTCTCTGCTCTGCATAGCCCTGAACTGACAATAACAACTTCATCAAAAACAGCCATGATCATGAACCTGTCTTGATCTTCTCAGGATGTATTCGGAACTGACAGACTGTGGACGACATCTTTAGATCTCTTTTTTTATTATTATTTTTTTTTCTTTTACTTAACTTAGACATAGTTTTATACACTTTTACATGGTTTAAGAGACATCATGGTGGTGCTTCTGGCAAGTAACTCCAGTACTAATATCCACTGCTTTGCAACTATCTTCAAGAGGACAGGTGAGTGACAGCAGCACATGCCACTTGTTTGCGACAACAGACCTGGTTGGTTTATGACTTGAGCCATTGTTGGAATTTCTCTTCTGGCGTTCAGGTATACCAGGTCAGGGTGGATGGACCGGCTCATTTATTACAGCAAATACAGTAATTAAAGTGTGGTTATTCACTGTACATGTAAACCATAAAAAACACTGTTCATCAGTGTGTCATGTTTACTCTGCTGATCCCATAGAATTTTGCTTATTTATAGATAATAGGTAACTGATTATTGGAATTCTTTAAGACCCAAGCACTTGTAATGCTGTTACAGAAGAGACAGGGGCAACAATTAGTAACGACTTCTGAGCACATGGCTGTCGGGGCTAATTCCAGCGTGGTCTTACAGTGACAGAGGGGACAGTAGAGTACAGTAGGTGGCTAAATGTAGAGCAGCTGTCACTATTACATAAAAGTGTCTTAGCAGCTTGTTAGCCTGAAGACCCATTATCCACATGTATTAGAGCTGCATCACATGCCAGGTCATTGAGTTTACTGATTTTTATGTAGCTTAGTTTAAATTGAATGTATCTGATGGAAAAATACAGACTGTTCATTTCACCATGTTGATCATATGTCCTGTCCTGCAGGAAAGTTTTTTAGAACCTGTCAAGTTTTAATTAGCAAAGTGGCCATGAAGATAGTGGAGGTATGCAAACAGCTTTGAGAGATTCAGTTTCGAAAACATCTTCCTTGTAACGTAAGAGATAACGTGGCTGTTGCTAGGCAGTGTGGCATGTCTTATGAGCACTCTGCATTGTGCTCCTCTCTCATCACTCTGTCATGACTCTGTCATGAGAGATTCTGTGCACAACTTAATAAATAAATAAATACTTAATAAATAAAGAGACACTGACTTCAAGATCCTGACAGTGGTGACTTGTTTCACCGCAATATCTAAAATACACTAATGACAGTAAACCATGATTTGCACTGTTACTCTAAAGTTGTAACATTAAACCCCGTAACTTGGCATGATTTTCTGACACTGTGTCATTGGAAGAGGTTTTTCAGGTTTTTGCAGTTTATAAGACTTCATGCAACTTGCTCTCAAAGTGAATTGTCACTTTTTTTGATGATGCCCATGGTTCATGACATGGTGTTCCAGGTATTTTATAATGAGTTCATGAAAGACTGAACTGACAAAGTATGTATGTCAGATATTACAGCAAGTTGTGCCATTTTCACTGTCTAATTAAATAGTACTTAGGGCAGAAAAAAATGTAGTACTAAGCATGTTGCTGGCAGCAGATTTTTTATTTGATAATCCTCTCCTAAAAGTCATTGTCAGAGTCACTTGAGTTTAATCCTGCACGAGTGGACCTGGAGTTCAGCCTTCTTAAATTTGCACTCACACTCTCCAACATATTTACTGTTGTGGTGCTTAAATGTCCCTGGCAGCCACCTGATTGCTCTCGCCCTGCCCATATGGACCCCTCATCTGCTGTTACAGTAACACAGAGCTTTGAGTTGATCCAGGCTGATCCCCTCTCCCTTCTCTTACTTCAAGCTCTCCCAAAGCGAGATGATGATGACGACAAGACCGTGGCACCCCCGCTGCTCCAGGAGAACGTGTTCATTGAGGCCAGCAGGCCCAAGTACCTGGAGGACCTCCACTCTGAGGCCCTGGAGGGACTGAAAATGATGCAGCAGGAAGGTAAAATACATTCTAATGAGTGTACGCTCACTAGATGTCAGCACTAAATTAGAGGTGTCCCCTGCCAGCATGTGCATAACTGTCCACATGTTGGTAGAGAGGGTGCACAGTACACCAAAGGGTATATAAAGACTGTCTTGAGTGTCATTTTAAATCTACAGAGTTAAATGTCCCTCTCCTTGCAGAAACCAGTGGAGTGGAGTACCAGGATAACGAAAGCACAATTGTAAGTGACACATCACATCATGAGTTGCTGTTTTCTTACACACGCTGCAAATTCACTTATATGATCGATCTTTTTCTCCTTTTCCCAGTCAACAATAACAATTCAAACAGATGGGAAGGTGGAGGTTTTACGACCGACAGCACCATTGCTGACACTTCATCTGTTGTCTCCATGCAATCATCTGTGTCCACCAGATCATCCCGCTCTGGACTCACCAGGCAAGGTAACCTCACTATAGTTCATAACTCCCCCAGGTCATTACACTACAGTGATGCATGCAGACAAAGTTATAGAACATGAACATGATTTCTTTGCCCAGGTTCAACATTTAGACCCTTGAACTCTGGGAAAAAGGAAAAGATGAAACGAAGAAGACAAAGGATGACTGTTGCGGGAATCCCACACCATGTTCAAAGAGAGCTGGGTATGAAGATACTATTTAAAATGTATTGTTTTCAAAAGACATCTATCTGTGAATTAGTCCTTAAATTGTCTGTGCTATGTCTACAGATTTCATGTCATTAGGATTATTGTGTTATGTAGAAAAAATGGAATGATTTATTTACATGCTCATTTTCTTTATTGAAATAAAAATTGATGCTAATTAGTTCTTATGTCTTCAGGGTTGGACAGAGTGGGCTGGAGAGTGACTCAGAAGTTGGATGAGGAACAGTTTTATAATGGTGAAACTGGTGACAGTCCCACTGTTGATGGCACACAGCGGACAGCAAAGTCACTTAAAGGAGCTGATGCCAACATACAGGACACGAAGGAGTTCCACTCGCTCAACAAAGACCAAGTCGAGAAGCTCAATGCTATCCATGCTGGTCACAGGGACGACCTGGCCTTGTTGCACCGCCTGGATCCTGACTTGCCAGAAGGACAGAGGCCTAGGTCCCTGGCTGTGCCTTGGATGACCACTGCCAACAGCCTCCAGCAGGAGCTGCCCAGCCCTGTCATGTCCATGTCACCCCAGGCTGCTTACATGTCCAAAATAATTCCCAATGCTGTGTTACCACCATCCATAGAGGTGGTAGAAATCAGCCGTGGACGGAGTCGCAGCAGCCTCCGCACTGTCAGCAAGAGCAGTCTGCTGCTCTCCAGCCCAGCCCCATCCCGTGCTTCCTCTAGAGCCTCTTCAGTCAGAACCACCTCCTCCAGAGGCTCTGCCATCACCTCTGCCTCCCGCAACCTGCCCAGTGTGTCTGACAGTTCTTGTTGGAGCAATTCTGAGTCCTCAGACACCTTAGTGTCTGACTCGTCAACCATCTCCAGCAGCAGCACTCCCAGGCAGAAGAGGTCGCAAAATGGAGATGACAAAATCAGTGTTCACTCCTCTGTCAGCCAGGCTTCCAAATGCACCTCCAATGGTAGGCTCATAGCTAAGGATGCAGTTAAAACAGAGAGCCAGTTTGCACGTAGCCTCTCTGTCATGAAGCCTAAGAAGGCTCCTCCCCCTCCAAGCCGTTCGTATTCCCTCCACAATAAGATGAAACGACGATCACGTGATCTGGCAGAGGTTAAAGTCATTTCAGAGGAATCTTCTCCCCGCCAAATCACCACCTCTGGCAAGCAAAATGAAAAAAACACATCAAGATCTTCACCCATGACCTCCAGAGTCATAGACAGCCCCGGCTATAATGCTGACACAAGTTCTCTAGATGACTCAACTGGCTCTGTGTCATTCAGTCCCACAAAATTCCAAGCACTAAAGGCAGAGGAAGCTGCAAAGGTTGAGGGAAAAGGTTCCAGAGATACCTCACAGGAGAAGCAAGACCCACTTCAGGAGAATAAGCTAGGCAAAATAATCTCCCCGTCCAGTGGATACTCCAGCCAAGATGCCATGTCCCCACAACTTTCTAAACACCACCACAGCCCATCTCCAACTCATAAGAGAGGGATCTTAGCAAAGATTCAAAGGTTATTATCTGGGTCCACGTCTGCTGGTTCAGCTCCTTCCTCTCTTACACAGCTGGGAAACACAAATTCCAGTGGGAATCCTAAACCTGACTCAGTTGACACTGTCAATGTCAGTGCCCCTGTAAGGACATTGAGAGACCTCTTCAACATCCCTCCCCCACCTAAAGTCCATGCACCTCCACCCCCTCCTCCAGAAGTGTGGGCTCACAGCAAGCGCAGCATTGAATTGCTACTTGGACCCCCAGCACCTGACAATCTTTATGCCATCATAAAGAGAAATCCAAAGGACAGGAGACAACAGAGGCAGTCGCCCTCAGCAGAGGGCTCTGTGAAGAGTTTGGTGGTAGAAAGAAAACAAAGAATCCCGCTGTAGCAGTCGAATCCATTAATGGATCCCTACATGTGTTGGACAGAAAGAAAGGTCAAGAGAAAGTGATTTTGAATGCAGAGATTCAGAAAGAGAATGATGAAAGACTGGCTCAGAATGTAGATTTGAAAGGAAACAGCACAGTGATAGAAAAAGATGAGAAAGTAAGAGTAAGTGACATATTGAATGGGATGTTAGTGAAGGCCGTAGAGAAACGTGAAGAAAGGCTGGCAGCAACAAGAGAAGAAGAAGCCCAGAAGACGTCCACACATGGTACAGAGTCCTACATGAATACCTTACCTACCATTTCATTAGCACGTGTTTCTCCATCCCCATCTCCTCTGGTGTCGCACCATCCTCCTCAACCCCTCACCAAACAGACCAAAGAAGATTCTGTTGCATCAGTGCAAGCTACTGTATCCCCAGAGTCCTCCTGGCCCCCACCACCTCCGCCAATTTCACAAGTGGCTGGCAGTGGGCCTGATGAGATAGATTTTCCACTTCCACCTCCCCATTGTTTGGTGCGGAAGCATTAGTCATACCTGTTCAAGTGGTGCCCCAGAGGTCTGTTCCTGGAGGTGACTCCTCCTGGACATCTGCGGTATCTGTGGTGACACCAGTGACCACAAAGGTTGAACCACAGAAGTCTAATTCATCCCAGCAGAATGCCCCACCAATAAATATCCCGCCCCCCCCACCTTATACAGCTCCCCCTCCACCACTTACAATTGAAAATATCTCTCCAGCCACAAAGGAGATCTTTCCACCACCACCTGAGTTCTCCCCACCCCCTAAAGAAGTTTCTCCACCACCTATAGAAGTTTCTCCACCACCTAAGGAAGTCTCTCCACCACCTAAAGAAGTCTCCCTGCCACTTAAAGAAGTCTCTTCACCACCCAAAGAAGTTTCCCTGCCACCTAAAGACGTTTCTGCACCACCTGCAGAGGTTGTGAAGCGCCCCTTGACCCCTGTTAAAGATGTCTCCCCTTCACTGCCTGTAAAAGTTTCCCCTCCTGAGGAGATACCCCCTCCACCTGTTGAAGAGGTTGCTCTCTTGTCTTCTCAAGAAGATACCACTCAGTCTACTGTAGAAGCAACACTTATTAGCAAGCTCAGTCCCCCAGAAAGTATTCCACCTCCACCACCGCTCGCAGCACAAGCCCAGTTGTCAGAGAAGGATGTTGATGTTCTGCAAGAGGAAGTCATATCAGAAGATGAGACTAACCCAGTTTCATCAAACAGTACTCTCACTCCCCCTCAGAGTCTCCCACCTCCACCTCTCACAGAGCCCCTGCACCAACCTCAGGTTGTACCTCCAAACACTGATGATCCAACAACCCACGAAGCACCACTTTTGCCACCAGCTGAAGTTTCAAATCCACCAGCTCCTGAAACCTCTGCTTTGCGGGAAAAGGCTCAAGAATCTGTTCCTTCTCCACCTGTTAACATCCCTTTACCTCCACCTCTACCTGTGGAGGGTCTTACCAGCAATAAGCATGAGCCTAGTCAAGTGAGCACAGAAAATCAAAGCCAAGAGCCGACCCCTACTCATGTTGTACAGGAGGAGCCCACTCCCATTGTCACACCCTCCCTCCTGCAGATGGTCAAGTTGCGGTCCGTCAACAGCAGTCCCGAGCCCCCTAAAACTCAAGAGCAACCACAGGCTGAGGTCACGCTGAGGGAACAGCAGCCCAGCAATCAGGTGCCAGCATTGCCTGCCACTGGAGAGGCTCCCCAAAAGCCCATCAGAAGGTCTTTAATAATGACCTCTCCCACACCTGCCTCTCCACCTGTCAGTGATACTTCGGAAGCAGCACCACCCAACTCCCAGTCTCTTGTGATTCAATCCACATCATCTTCGACAGTTACCTCCCCTACAAAAAAGTCTCCTTCTGCCATGACTGGCACTCGATCCATGAACCTACTAGAGGCCATTCGTCTGAGGACAGCAGATAGATCAAAAGAGAGCCCTGTGTCTCGCCTCAGCTTGCACTCACCTACATCACCAACAGACCTCCATAAGTCCCCCTCTAGCACAGCAAGCTTTATATTCTCCAAGGGCAACAAGAAGCTGGTCACTGAGACCGCGCCGACCCTGGAGACCAAGGCAAACGTACCAAATAACCTGGAGGATACCTCCATAACAAAGGTGGTGGGTGAAGAAGAATCAGTGAAGAAGGGAGGCAAAGTGCCACCACCTGTAGCAAAAAAACCCAAATCGAAGGTCAAAGAGAATGAGACCAGTGAAGAGACGGAGCAAACTGCAGGACAGGAAGCACAGCAAGAGAGTATCCAGGGTAAGAGATATCTTCTATGATGTTTTAGACTGGAATGCTATGATAGCTTGTTTTGTTTGAAACAAGAGTATGAACACATGTCTGTGGCCATGCTAGCAGCTCTGTCAAGTTGTACTTTTGCACAGCTTGAGTTGAGTGCTTATGAAAGCATGCTCACTGAAATGCTAACAGGCATTCATACCAGATTTTCTTTTGACTGCAATTACAAGCAAAATTATTGAGAAAAAATATTCCGGCCTCCAAACTGCAAATCCAAATCTGTTTCATCGTCTCTCTTTTTCACCCAATTAAACACAAATTGTTTTCATTCCTCTCCCTCAGACGCTGCAGAGAAGACAAATGGGACAGCAGGTACTGTTGAAGGAGGAGACACATCATCAACATGATCGTTAAGACTGAAGGAGAACGGGAAGGACTTGCACATAACACTGAATTCACTGCAAGTTGGTCTGTATGTGAGACAAGAAAGTGGATTTGGACAGACGACATGTTTATTTCAACAATTACATATTGAGACATTCTGGATTTTATAGAAAATCATTTGAATGAGATGTTAATGGTGTGGGTCTTAAAGTACACATTTTGCTTTTTAATAAGAATACTTAATTTTGTTATGCCGGAGGGCACTCAGCTTTACTGTTGCAGGAGATGGGAATATACTGCCCTCTAGTGTTGAACAATGATTGTATCACTTATGTCCTGCTGATTCAGAGCTTGTAGTCAGTACTCATAACAATGGGACTTTTGGTTGCTCATCTGTAAATATAGCAACACATTGTACATTGAGCATATCCAATAATAATGGACCTGTGCTTTCAATCTCTGTTCTCCATTTCTATATTTTCCCCAAAGAGTTTCCACACCAATAATATTTGTTTTAAAAAATATTAATTATCTTAAGTTATTTTTCCTGTCCTGCTCAGAGGAGGGCCTCCAGACACAGTGTCTTTGCAATATTGCCTGAATTCTAATATCAATCAAGTTGCTTGTATAGTTTATCATCATATCCAAATATATACTTTTCAAAAAATCCCATATAATTTTTTGTGATTTAAAGCTATCCATGTGCATGACCACTGATTTCAAAAAACACAGAGCAAACAGCATAAGCAATACTGGAATCATCTTTTTCTGCTGCTTTTAGTTACTGATAATGGAGTTACTGTGGCGCAAACAGTGGGATGTTTCTGTATTGAACTATAATATATTTGAAACTGGTTTCAGACATAATCATGTAAAGCAGTACATGATCATTTATAATGAAAAGAATAAAGATTTATGGACAAATGAAATCACTGATGGAGGAGGATCCTTTTTCCTAGAAGACTGTTGTCCAGCACTGGTGTGCATTTTCACTGTAATAATGAGGTGTCTTTGCCTGATGCAAGTCATGATGAAAGACAGTTTCTCAGTTGCATTTTCATGTTTATTTTTAATGAAATGAAATTGACCAAGAAGAGTTAGAACAGTCAAAATCATTGATCTAATACTACCTCCATGTGAAATACCACGTCATCTCCCCATCATCTGCTACATCTGACAGACTGTCATTGTTCTTCCTCTCCACCTCAGAGGCTCTTGTCCTCTCATCCTCTTCATCTCTACCTGAATAACTCCTGTTTTCCTTCTCACCTTCTGAGACCGGTGGCTGCCCCTCTCTCTGCAGGCTGACCTTTAGCCTCTCCAGCTGTGCCCAGTGACGGAGCACTTCACCTTCCTTCTGAATCAAATGGATCCCCTGCTGTGTGTCAAAGACCGTATCTTCTGTTCCCTTGGATCTTCCATTCTCTTCTTCACCCATGAATAAATGCTCCTCTTCTCCATGCCCAGAGCCATCCATTCCTGTCTCATTTGAATCCTTTACTTGTGCCTCTTTGCTCTCCTCCACTAAAACACCATGCCTGAAAACTACTTTCTCTAACTCTCCTTCATCTGTCATCACTTCAAGGATAACCCTGCTCTCTACTTCATCTTCTTTAAGCTCCTCTTCCATGTAGTCCTCCTCCTCTTCTTCATAATCATCATCATATTTAACTACATCAGTACTGCCCCATGGGGACTCTGGACTGTGCAGCATGTCAATGTGACGACTCACTGTAGCATTTTCTTCTCTGCCCATGCTGACCAGGGAGAGGCTTCCTGGTAGAAAACCATCTCCTGCTGCATCCGGCTGATCAGAGACTAACAGCGACCCACTGGTGGCAGAACCTTGAGGAAAAATCAAAGATGTCAAAAGTCATTTTTAATGTTTAAGATGACTGATAAAAGATATGACACTTGGAGTGCAAGATGAATACACTACAAGATAGGTGCTTAAATATTTTTATTATAATCTACTAAATGCAAAAAAAAGAGACTGTCACAGACCTTGCATCATGGCCCTTCGGGTTTTAGAGGTCACACACTGTGAATCACAGCATTCACATATGGAGTCATCACCAGTGAGGGCTCTCCACCTATCACAGCAGAGGCACAGAATATGCTCAGTTCACTAGGAAACAGTAAAAAAATGAATCCTGGTAGGGTTATTCAAGGCTCACCTGTCCCCTGTGTACATGCAGGACTTGTGTGCAGGACTTGGCTCCTCTGATGTGACAGATAGTTTGCAGTGAATGCTGATCTACAACAGACACAGACGTCAGCCACAGTCACAACCGTGTGAGTCCAGAAAAAAGACTATAGTCTCCTGACTCCAACCTCAGTGTCAGGATCAGCAGTAAACTGGAAGGCCTCAAGGGTGAATCGCAGGGTCTTGTCCGTCCGATAGACGAACTCTGAGGCTCCTGGGTCGCTCTTGCTGTCCAGCATACAGCTATAGATGACACAGATAGGACACTGGTCCCAGTTAATCACAGATCAGCACAAGGCCAACAAAACAAGACATTTTAATTATGACATACCCAAAATTGTCAATGATGGTGTAACTGAGTGACTGATGAGAGCCACTGGATGGTGTTGCATAGCAGCTGCTGATGTACACTTTTCCTCCAGAGGGAAGATGAGGGGCTGAGACCTGGACATTTACTGTCTGTCCAAGCTGGTACACATGGGGCTTGGCTGGTTTGCTCCATGAATCTTACAATGAATTTAAAGCTATTAAATGAAGCCATTTGTAAGTTGTGATTTATAACGATCTGGCAGCCTACAAGTGATGTCAACACATACCATCCATCAGCTCGATCTGGAAGTCACTGGGACGACCTTTCAGCGTTTTATGCAGGACAGCAGTTTTCCAGGTGGGTTTCACAGCCAGCTGGAACACATGATGGCTCCTGGACAGAGTTTGCAGGATGTTAGAAAGCCGCCCTTCACACATAAAATCTTTTAATAGAGACTAACTCCAACCTCTGATAACGACATTCAATGTCCACACTGATCCGGTGCGCTCTGCTGGGGAACCGCTTTGGCGAGGGCTCGTAATGGAGCACGAATTTGTAGACCAGGTAACCGTGGGGCACCTGTCACGAGGGGATAGCTGTGATCTCAAGGTTAAAGAGGCAGGGTCTTCTCAGTCTGATGGCAGTGGTGGGCTTCTTACCTCGCGCACGGCATCACACGCTGTCAGGGGTACGTGAAGAGCAGGTCACCGTACGGCCTCAGAACCCCGTTGCTTCTGCAGCTGCTGCCTAACCTCAGCTCCTGCGCATCTGCGCCCAGGCCGTAGAAAGCCGGTTTGACCCGCACGACAAAGCCCGACGTGGAGCAGGTGACTGAGACGTCTGGGAGGTAAGCGAAGTCCGACTGCATATTCACGTCGGGCTTCGCTGGACGCACGGACCGGGGCGCTCCAGGTGTGGGAGCAGGGTGGGAGATAACCCGAGGGGCCGGGCTCCTGTTGCTGGTTGCTGACAGTTGGACCGGGTCGGATCTTGGAGTACCCAGTCTGAAGAGCCGTTTCCTTCTGGTAAAGTGAGATTCATAAGTGTGTGCTGCACAGCTGAGGAGGCCAAGTGATAAAACACTCCACAAGATATAAAGATGCCACTTTGTGTTCATCGCAGCAGACTGCTGTGCTTCTACCGTTCCTTTCACTGTGCACGTGAAGCCCCCACGCACTCACAGCTGCAGGTAATCAGAGGAAGACAGGTTGACTTCCGGTTTCCAAACAGAGGTTGTTTCTTTTCTTGTATTTTCATTCTTAGAAATGTCATTGTGAGGAGTTCATGAGAGGCGAACTCACCTTCATTAACCTTCAACCTTCAATCTTAGCACTGAAACAATTCAAGGAGAGGTGAAACCAACCATTTTTTTTTTTTGACAAACTTTATTCACAGACTTAAAATTACAAATGTACAGGACATCACTTCTCTCTTCTCTGATTTATATAGTGCTCATCATCAGACTTAGAAAAAGTATTTACAGTGTATACATACAGCAGCATATCAACACTGAGGACAGATGTCATGCTTCCTTCAGTTCATTTAGTGCAACTTCACAGGTCTAAAAAGGAAAACTACACAGGAATATATTAAGATTTAGATTTGAGACTTCATCATTTATCCAGTGAGTGTCTGAGAACATTTGGGGTTAAATCAAGTGAATGACAGTGAGGACACATCTCCTGGATGTAAGAGATCTTGATGATAGAAAATCTGGGTTCGAGTCACAATACTGTGAAGGCAGATGGTTTAATCACATTATGGCAACTTGTGATGTTTTTTTCTTTACAAGAAGAAAAAAACAGATGAAATGTTTTCCACAGGACTTTAAAATCACCTGGTCACATAACCATCAATAACCATTCGCTGTTAATAAATTACACATGCGTGCTTTCATAAGAAAATCATAATCCCTTAGTTTAAATAAATAGTTAAATAAAGCATTTTGTCTTCCCCTGGGAAGCTGGAACATGCTAGATGAAATGACTTTATAGTGGAGGTCGGCTATAATAAAGCACAAGGTGTGATGGGAAACCCTTTTCAGTAGCAAAAAGAAAAAATAAACCCAACAATAACAAGTTCAACAGAAAATCTCATTGCAAGTAATTATACGAGGTGTGCTTATAAGGCAATGATTCATATAATCTACATTCACTACATATTATCATGAGGTGCTTTTCCCCCTTCAGAAGATTCAAGTACAATTACATTTTTTGCCTTGTTGAAATGATCTATAGGAAACAACACCACACACAGAAAAACAGACATTGGGAAAAAGCAGCTCCACACAACTGCAGTGAGTGGAATAGTGTTGGTACCTCCTTCATGAATATACATACTACATGTTTCCTTCAGAGAGCCCTCTGAGTGAAAAGTTAGAGCTGTTCTCAGACATGGTAAACATCAATGGTAACATCACACTCAGGTCTGCATGAGTGAAGGTCCAATCCTGTAAACTATCGAATAAATACTTAATAAAAAAAAAAAAAAAACAACAACAAATCACAAGCAGTGTCCCAGGAAGTAGAGTACTACTGTCCCACAATGCAATGCGTGAACAAAATGAAGGTGCCGCTTACAACTAGTCAAGGTAGATAAGTAAGGACCATCTCAGAAAACAAAATGATCCATCTTTGGAAAAAATGTTTAATTTCCATTTGTTGCGGAAAACTAAACCGAGATTAACTGACCGCAGCTCCCCTTAGCCTTATCCATTCACTTACAGGAGCTGCAGTGGCAGAAACGTCTTGTTGTCTTTTAAGTGATCAAATTCTATTGTCCAGTTTAGTGGTATAGACCCTTCTAGGTTAAAACATGGACAGTTCCCAGTGTTGTGTTTCAGCTAAACATGGAAGGAAAACTTGCAAAAAGTAAAATGTATATTGAGAAGTGAAAGCGACAAGAACAAAGGTAAACCTAGGGACTTTGGCTCTACACTAATGGTCAAATGTTTTTTATTGTAGTAAATGCTGTTTAGGTGGGACACAGCTGGAGATAAAGGACAACAGAAAATACTTGAGTCACACGTAATGGCACTGTTTGTCCACTAGAGGGCGCCGTAAACCTGTGTGATCCACTAGAGGGAGCCGATCAGTGCTGATGATGCGTGGGCAGCAGTAGTGTCTGTGGTCCCCTCTCTGGTACTACAGAGAGTAGGTGGTCATGTCCAGCGACCGCCTGTGTAAACTTGTAAACCAGTGGTTTTAGCTGTCTCATTCTCCGCCTGCTACACAGTGCTCCCAAGTGCCGAAGTTTCTGAGTCAGAGTCTGTTTCAGAGTCTCTATTTAAAGAACAGGAGAAAAGCCAAGAGTCACACACAAAGGATTTGGCTTTTACATACACTGTGATCATGATGCATTCAAATGACAAGAAACAAAGTACTTCATCATCAGTTATACAGACAGGAGATGAATTTAGTATCTCACTGGTTTGTTTACTGTGGCCATACACGAGGCCTGCAGCACAACAACAAGGACCAAGCCTCATCCAGTTATCCTGGATAAATGACCAACGTCTGTGTTAAATGTATGTTTGTGTGCTTGTGTGTGCTTTCTCTGCTCACTTACAGGATTTTCTGCAGAAGGTCTTTGTTGTGTTGCCTCCTTTTTTCATCAATAGGGTATGTCCTCAATATCAACAGCCCCACGGCGATAAGACACACAGGCACAGGAGACACCAGCACCTTCAGGGTTAAACTGACCGCCTCGGGCTGTGAGCAGCTCCCAGTCTTATAGTCGGCAAATCTGCAGAAAAATGCAGAAAGAGGGAGAAATGTTGAGCTGATGGCAGAACAGTTTGGCAAGATGGTTAGCTGGAGGATTATGTGATTGTTGGCCACATGACCACTGGTCTGATGAACTGTAATGTGGAACTAATCTCATATATTGTTAGAGGTCACAGGTGAGCTGGCATTAGCTGAGTGCTGATGAAATCATTAAAAGTTGGGATGACAGCGAGATGAAAACACAAACAAGAATATTACAAAAGTTATAAATATTTGCGAATGGATAAATGAACTTACTTCAGACTGAGAGTAGAGATACCCAGTGATATCCCAGAGGCAAATTTGATGAAGAACACATAGAAAGAGTAGAAGAGGGCTTCATGACCGTGGATGTCTGGGTTCTTAACCTTGAAGTCATCCACTACATCAGGAAGCATTGACCTGAACAGACAAACACACATACAGAGGCAAGGTCAAGTCACAATCAACAATAACCTGCTTGTGATCCATCTGTATCTGGATCTGGTGAAGGACTCTGTTAATGAACCTGTGCTCACCAGGGCAAGAGGAAAGCCGCCGCCACGCTCACACCTGCCGCCACCGACACCAAGTAGGAAATGATGAGGTTGCTCTCGATGCAGACGATTAGGATCATGAAGGGCACTGCCCACTGTAGAGAGACACAGATGGATGTGAGCGCTTCTCTAACAACTGCTCCTCTTTAGATGAGTGTGTTTGTTGTGCCTAAACAAGCATCATTCACTTACTGAGATGCCAGTAAGTTGCTGTCTTCTTCCCAAACCGGGTCAAAAACCACTGCCACAGTGGGATAGTCAGACTTCCGGATAGCTGGAGGGTGACACATGAATTATCAGTATTATTATATACATATACAGAGACAGACTGTAAACTTAGGGCTACCAATGTATTGTTTTAACATATGATAAAAGAAAAGAGAGAGAAGGCCTTTGAATCCTTGTTTCCAAAACAGCCACAGGGAGGGCATCATACTGAGATTATATCATGTTCACTTAAAAAAATCTAAAATTGCTGATGTGATTTTTGTGGATGTTGTACCAAACAAAACTGTTGGAAATTATGCGTGAGAAAAGAAAAGCTTACAAGACAAATATCAGGAACCAAAGTCAACTTTTAATTTGAAAATCTGGTCCTGGTTTGAGTCATCTTGTGCTGCATATAGTCTCATATAACCACGCTTTTATGTAGATGCAAGAAAATGGACAAAGATACTACGTCTGAGGCTGGTTTCTATTTTTATCAAATCTATTCTTATCAATCTAAAAAAGGCTGCTTGTAGGACCTGCAGTATTGTAAGACCTCAGTATATCTGAAACCCTCAGAGCATGGATCTTAATCGAATGAACGGTGTGAAATGGGTGTCCCTGAACCCATAGGTGTGTCAGGTTGTTTGTCTCTATAGGTCAACCCTGGGATAGACTGGTGACCAGTTAACTATGTCAACTGTGATTGGCTCCAGCTCCCTGTGACCCTGCAGGACGAGCAGTATATCTGATGGATTATTCTCCACTGACATCAATCAAACCTCAAACCAGGCTGCATAAAGGACTGTGGGAAATGTGGGAACCAGAAATAATGAAGTGCCCACTGGAGGAGGAGGTCAAGGGACAAGGATACAATATGCTTTGTGGGGGTCCTGACTTGACCCAGGAGGGGGCTGGCAACCTTTGACCTATTGGCCAGTGGTCAACCAGTGTTAAATGACCACACAAGAAGAAGACTGTCACTGAAAAGTCAGTAACCTAACAATCATAACAAGTATTTCCATTCTGCCCCTCCACTCCAACCTCTGCATGATATGATACTTGGTGCCCAAAATGTCTCCACCCCTCATCAGCGGGAAAGACCAGAGAAGCAGTGAGGGGAGAATGGAAAGGAGGAGGCAACCAGTGGCTGCAGTTCCCATGGTGGCAGTGAGGGATCGCCTGGGCAACAAAAGCTCCTCTGTGTGTCTGTCTCTCCCTTCATCTCCTGCTAACTGTGAGTGAATGTGTGGCTGGGAGACAGGTTCCCAGGAGCCCAAACAACACCTCCTCTCACCCTGAAAATCTGCCCTTTCAGCCCCGGTGCCACGCATCTCCTCGTGTGAGGACCAGCCTCAGAGAAACAGCTGAAAACCCCACAAACACTGGGAGTTTGATCTGTGCCACATGGCCAGCCCAACAGGGTTTACTGCTGCAGATTGTACTGATGCCCTCCACATCTAATACCCATTAGGGCCTTTACAAGGAGGCAGAGAGTCCTTCAGTGGAAAATGGAGACACTCACCATAATGACCAGGAGGATATTCTGGAAATCGTTCCTGTGCCCAAGAGCGTAGGTTATGAAAAGGGCAAAGTTTCCTTCCAGTAGCTAGAAAAGAAATGAAGTGTCACATTTAAGTAAATTACAGTTAAAGGAACAGTTCAGCATTTTAGAATATACATTGATTTGCTTTCAGGTTTGCTGTTTCCAGTCTTTACGTTTACTCTGAAGACATGAGACTGGGATCAACCTTCTGAGCTAACTCTCACCATGAAAAGCTGATGATGAGGTTTCCCTCAGTGCTGAATTACTCCTTTAATTCAGACTCAAAATGACCACTACATCCAATACAAGACAGATAAAACAAACAACAATCACACAGCATTACCATGAAGGCCAGAGAGGTGAAGAGGAAGCCAATGACCAGTTTGACGTATGGTGTGTGGCTCATGACCAGCCACAGGCCTTGACGGAAGGTCAGGGGGACTGACTTCTTATGTCTGCTCGCTAAAATGAAACATGGAGGAGAAGAAAGGTAACCCAGCTGAAGATCTCTAATTGTCAAAGGTCTAATGTACTATAAGAACCACTGTAATCAGACAGTCTGCTTGTATTTGTCTAGCTTTTATCTTTTGACCCCCACGTTTTTTTTCCCTCTTGATATTTTCATCAGAATGAGGAGGAGGACAAATGTTTCACATCTGATACAAACTGGTGTAAAGTCCTAGTTGCTAGTCTCACCCTGTCAAACACAGCTTTCCCTCCAGCTCATGCAACATGATTTTTTGTTGATTCAAAGTATTTGAGTTGTCAGGGAAATGTAGCTTTGATGCCTTCACACACTTTTCTTCTGGCATAAGTTGAAATCTTTGTGCATGAGGTCAATTTGCAGATATTCCATGTCAAACAGCACAAGTAAATAATTCCTCTCCTCTTGGCTCTGAACGACTGACAACCTGTCTTTTTATCCCATGGATTCATACCTTTTTGTTCCTTCACTCCAAAAAACAAGACTACAGCACAGAGGACGTAGATGATGGAGATGACCCCTGAAGCGAGCAAGTAAGCTTGTTTCTGGAGACAGAAAAGACAACATTAGCTTGGACTTACACTTGTGTAAATATGATAAATATCATTTATCTAACATCATGCAGAGAGCTCAAAACTCTCACCGTCTGCTCCAGTGAAACGCTGGACGTGTTGGTTACAGAGGAGTTCCAGTTTTCCAAGACATCAGGCTTGGTGGAACAATCTGACGACCCGCCCACAATCTGGCCCTGGATTGCAGTGCCCAACACTGTGCCCATCACCTCCACCATCATACCTGAGAGCAACACACGAGCGGACTGTTAGAGCATGAAGGAGAACACACATGTTAAACCAGTGGATCACAAAGGGCCGACGTACGATAGGCAGTGGCAGAGTCCCTCTCCTTCTGGTCACTGCTGATGAACATGGTGAGGGCTGAATACGGCACATGGAAGCACTGTAAACGTACACAAACACAAGGTTTGTTGAGATAAGGTGACAAAGATAAGGGACATAAACGCACTGGGCAGTGTCAACATGAAGTACCAACCGTCTGCATGGACTGGAAGAGGCAGTAAAAGATCAGGTACCAGACGACCTTCCCTTGCTCAAATGGAGGCACGTACCAGATTAGGAAGTAAGTGATCACCGCAAATGGAGTAGAGAAAAGGATCCTGGGAAGAATAGGGTAGAGGATTGTTTAAGTGACAGAGATACTGCATCTAATGTGAATTTCATTCTGTGCTGTTTTGCTTTTGCAACTTTTAGTTGTGCAACTAAAAGCGCTCTGCCTTCTGTTTCCCACTGTGAAAGAGTGTGTTGAATGAATTCTGCCAACTGTTACTGTACTTTAACCCCCACTTTTCATCTCTCCTCCCGGGCAGCCAATTCTTTTTACTTTCTCCCTCTCGCTTTGTGAATAATAATCCCTCTAATCCTGCCTTGCTGGAGCTCGTGTGTGGTGAAAGGGCTCAGTCTGGGCTGCAGAGGGAGATGAGGGTGGGCTGACCCAACGAGAAGCCGCTTTGGCACACCTCGCTCTCACCCCCCCTCCGGCTCGGTTTCAGTGGCCTTTTTGTATGCCCTCCGGCTGACCTCAGTGCCAGGGCTCCCTCAGAGAAGCTGGTGCCACTTCAGAAACTTGTTTTTAAACAGACCACAGTCCAGTTGCAACTCTTAGTAAAGATGAGGAGTCAGGACTCAGGCGCTGTTTTGTGCTGTTCTGTTGTTTTTGAGCCATCACACTGGAGAGAGAAATGCTTACACATGCTTCTCTGGGAGCCATAACTCTGGACACAGAGAGACACGTCCTTATGCCACATGATGCTTCTGCACTCACACATGGTCATATGAAACTTCCACCGCCTCCCAGCCCCGACTCCAAACCCATTCTGGTGTGGCACATGCAGGCAATAAGTAAGAAACTGCCTCCTTATGTTGTCTCATGTCTGAGCAAAATGAGGTTAATGAGAGCTACAGCTTGTCTGGAAATAGAGGCCAGTCAGTGATTGTTTGGAGGCAGACTGAAATCAGGCCACAGAGCTGAGGTCAGTAAGGCACAAGAAATGACCTTGAGGTACGTACAATAAATTACACCAGAAGTAACTGTTAATGTGTTAATATAAAATGTAGCACAAATAGAAATAACAAGTGAGGACATGTGCATATTCAAATCTGAGCCCTAGTTTCATTTCAGTTTGAAAACCGACACGGTGGATACATGGTGCCGTTTTTAACAATGACCTCCACTATTCAAGCGATTGACCCAAGGTAACCTCTGATTCTCTGCTTCTGTTACACACACACACACAGTGGACACACCCCTTATTCGTTTGAAGCTGATGGTGTGTTGTGGGTTTGACCAATCACAGCAGTTCCCCTCCCCCAATCCACGATGTGTGAAGCTCGTGCACAGCCGGCATCTCCCACCACGCTCAAGATATCACTGTGACATCATGTGAAGGAAAATGCCCACAAATGTGGTTACTGAACCAGACATTCTCCTGATACTGCCACGTCTCACACACTCATCTCACACTTCCTCTTTCAGATGTACAGTACATGTGTGTGAATGAAACCGTGCCTGTTTTACCACAAGAGCACACTGTCAAGGTCATCAGTCTTTACACACGGACTTCCTCAGCTGTCAGCAGTACATGGCCATATTTTCTCAGTTGTATAAATGTGGCTGCAGAAGTCATTTTATCCTCTGAAGCAGAGGGTTACACTTTACAGCTTTACATTTACACAGTTTTCCTTGTTCCATGTTGGTTCAAAGTGAAAACATATCACAGCGTATCTGCCCTGTTCAAGAAGCTGAAGCCAAAATTGACATTTAGCATGAGGTAGGGTTACCCCTGACAGCTTGCAAGCTGTATCATGAAGCCAGTGCATGTACTGTAGACAAACACATCACACAAAAACTGGATTCTCTCTAAATGGGAAAACATCAAAACATCAGTTAAACCAAGTTACAGCCTTTACTATCTAAGAAAAGCAAAATAAAATAAAAATGAATATTGAATTTCTTCATTAATGTGACTATAATCTTCATGCATCAAATATCTATATTAGCAATCTCTAAACATACATATGCAGGAAATTAAAGATGGCTTCTTTTTTTTTTTTTAGAGATTTTTTTTGGCCACCAGCAGTGATGGAGTTTTGCATGAGGACAGACATGCAAAAGCACACATCTGACATGATGCACAAAAACAAACATGACAAACAGGAATGTTAACAGTGCATCAACAGTTTAAATGTCTTATGTTGGAGAGGATGCACTAGACATGTTTGTTAGGCCTCAAGGATGCAAACAAAACCGTTTGATGAGTAACACCAAATGTTTTCTTTGCTTACAAGGAAATGCCATAGGATGCATCTACAATTTGCTCTTGGTACACATGGTTAAACGCTGCGCCTATTTAGCTATGTCTTAAAAGTCTGTCCCCGAGCCAGGTCTCTTGAAAAAGTAAACCACATGCTCACTAACTTCCACCCGACAGCTGCATCTCTAGACAGGTGATAAATCCAAAGTATCGAGTGTAAGAGCTTGGTCTGTGTGGCCCTCTGTGACCAGTGTGAGCATGTTGGGCTGGTATTGCACACTTTACATACAGACTGCATTCTTGCACTTGATCCCCCTCAGCAGCTACTTCAACCTTGTTTCCATGGTTACTGCTAATGGCTTGTGCACTGCTTTTTGTCAGTGCATTTTCTTCACACCACTCTATATTCTATGTACCCATTTTCAGCTTTCATTTTGCTTTAATAATGTCCTCTTTGCTTTGTAAACCTGTTCCTGAATTGCATTTGGTGCTAATGAGATTCGGACACCCACCATGGCATCATGCGGCCGATGCGGGTCCATCTACTCCGGCTCACCAGGAAACCCACTGTTGGGTCAGTGACAGCGTCCCAGGCCCGGCCCACAAACAGGATGATGGAGGCATAGAAGGGATCCAGCTGGAGGGAGGAAATGGAAAAAAGACTGAAGCATAAAACCAAAACACAGAGCCAATATTACCTCATATGGCTCTGCTGCATAAATGTAGTGAATGGTTCACAAGAGACATGACATCAACGAAGTTATGAAGACAGATTGTTTAAGAACAACGTAGCATTCAAAGCCACTCTAATGATCTCATCTGTTGAGATGAATGGTCTTTATTGAAGTCCCTTCTGTGTACAGAGGAAAAGTCTAATTTGCTAATTGAGTAACAAAGCAAAGCAGTAGGGGTCCAGCTTAATGCGCTCGACTGACCGCTGCAGGATGGACACTCTTAAACTGATATGAGGCTGAGAAAAGTGGACACATGCTATGGCCTGACAGTGTTACCGGTGTGTGTTGCTACTGCAAAAAGAGTTTCCAACTTAAATCCTGCAGAAATGACAAATGGATAAACCTCTCCTTGATGAATGGTGAATAAATGAAATGTCATTTGCCTCTAAGTTTTCCTGAAACTTTTTCCAGTTGTAAAATCTGCAATTTTTTCCTGTACAACAAATAAGGCTGAAAAGTCTACATGACTTTTGTAACGCTCGTCTTTGTGAAGTCCTTGTCATTTACCTGAGCCACATCCAGCAGGTAGATCTGGAGGAAAAAGCCCAGAGCGCTGCCTGTGATCTGGTAGGGCGCCCCACCGATGGCATAACATAGTTTGCTCCACACAGACAGACGATTCCTCTGTGTCCTTGACTGGAGGAGGAGAAGAGGGAGGACAGAGGAAAGATGTTGTTCAGTTAGTTTGTGTGTGTAACAGTATGTGCTTCTGACCGCAAACAATGAACTGCTCATATTCTCAGGGGACATGTAATTCAAGGCGAAGTGATGAGAGCAGTGGAGTGTAACATGATCATTATCTGCATTTCTACTCTGCACTCAGGAGTTTATTTAATCCCCGTTTTCTGCTTCACCTGCCCTCATCCATCCCTGTGTCACTAACTCTCAGAGAACTGATGGTGTGTTAAACAACCTGTTACGGTGAAGGACCAAGATTGGCTAATTTACCTCACCCCACTGCTCGCAATGTCAGATTAGAGACAGATTAGAGTGACGATGCAGTGTGGGTTTATACACCACTAACCGTGGTGTGAAACTATGAGGTTACTGTAGTTCACACACACCTCAGCTACATCATGAAGACTCCAGTGCAGCGATTGGCTGTAGCAATAGGATGTTGGAGGTAGTACGACATTACATGCTGAGTAGCCAACAGTCAGCAGCCACAGCCAATCACCTGTAATGGTTTGCTGATGTCAGCAAGGGGGCGGGGTGGGCTTATAGACCCCAGTTCACATCCGCCACAGACACAAAAGCAGCATCACCTCATGTTAGAAATTGCTGCCTCCTCACAAATCGGGAATGAAAAAGTATACACACCCGTGTCCCGTTCATCAGCAGAGACTCTGCTGGCATTTATTACCATGTGGAGCTGGAAATACAAACTGAGCTACAGATATGAATGCAGCTCGTAGGCAACGTTTTGTGACTGTGACAGATTCCCACAGACATCAGGTGGATTTTCTAACTGAATGAGAGATGTTTAAGGCTGTGACTTTCATTATCAAACGTTATGTCTGTAAAATGTCAAAAAGCTGTAGGTGTCATTTCCATTAGCCCAAGGACACAGATTGTTCATTTTATCCAGCCATCAATCCAAAACCAAATACATTCAATTACATTCATATATGACAGAGAAAAGACTTGAAGTATTCACTTTAAAGAATTTGAAACTTGCATTTCTTATTTTTTTTTTTTTTTTTTAATTTGTCTGAAACACTGAAACTATTAGTACATCGGAGCAGCTGGAATGCCCTGTGATATGATACTGCTGTTATATTGTAGTCTGTAGAAAAAAATGCAACATTTCACAGCTTGTCATCTAAAACACTAAGACTTGGTGGTTTTCTGGAGGCTTTCACACACACACACACACACACACTGCTGTCCATATGAAGACATTAAATGCTTCTAGTGGTGTCAGGTCTAAGAGCCCTCCAAACGGTCAGCTGGCAAATATTTTATAACATAAATGGCGCTATTGTATGTATATTTAAAGTTGGGCTCCTTAACCAGATAATCCGTGAGTCGTGCATCAGTCTGATCTGAAGCAGCATCAGCACCACCACCACCACCACCACCACCACCACCACTCACGCACATCTGTCTGTACCGGCATATTTGACAAGACAGTACAGTGTGAGGGGAGTCTGAGTTACCATACGGCCCCATGTAAAGCTTGTAAGTCAGCCTGACGCACAGCTGCCTGACGGCAGACAGACAAACCGAGGGGAATTCAAACCGTGAAGACAATGTCGGGAAGTGTTTGAGGTTTGAGATGAAGGGAAGTAGGCTGGGCTGCAATTTATCAAACGTTCAATTTAGGCGCCTTTTTACGCTCTAAATGAACACGAGCCAAAGCAGAGAGCCCATTTAACCCAGTACCAGCAGATATTCACTACACATGTCCAGTGGCTTACCTTTGCTGTCTTCACCTCTGTATTGATAGGTTTGACTGTCAGTAAAGTCGCAGCGTACTGTTCGGCGCCTTCTCCTCGTGCCATCGCGGTTTGAAGACGATGAAGTAATAAATTAATTGCTCTGTGAAGGTGTCGCGATAATGTTCAGGGTCCGAGAGGAGAGAAGTCGCTTCACACCAGCATAGTGTACCGTTGTGAGCCAAGTGTGTGTCCGTTTCTGTGTCCGTCTCTCACTCACTGCTCCTCCGTCTTATTTCATTCATTCTATGATTCAAGTGAACCACGAGCGTCCAACTGCTATGACGTGACTGTGACGCGACCCCTCGCGTGTTCCATCTCCTCCACACACAGCAGGAAATCGTGGCTCCGACAGCTTACGTGTACATTACCCACAGTAGTGATAGTGATACGGGACAGGTGGAAACTACATTAAAACAGCTTCATTTGTGATGATGATGATTAAAAAAATTAATAAAAATAATAATAATAACAACATAAATTTGCTGTTGGAAATTTAGAAAGACTTTAACACTTCTACATTTGATGACTTGGCAATTAGACCTTAAACGCACCAGTGAATGAGGCAAATATTTTTGTCATGACATAGATCATTTATATGTGAAATCTTTAATTTCCGTTTTTTTTTTCAAAACAAAAAACATGGAGCTGTATGTATGTAACCCATTGTTACACACAACAGTCTGAGGGGACTGTACAGTACACAGCAAAGAGGGAAAAAAAAGTGCATAATAGACAGACATAGAAACTGCAGATCCATGAGGCTAGCTCCAAAAGTGAGTTGGTCACCATAGCCTCCCATGTTAAAAGTACCCCACTTTACAGCAGAAACATAAAACATATTAATGTTTTAGTGTCTCTGGTGTTTGTGCATTTTGGCAGATTTTTCATGGACTATCCAGAAATATTGTGATTATTGTGCAGTTAACTGACTTATGTTGGGAAGTCTGTGTTTTTTAAGGTGAGTCAAATTCTAGAAATACTTAACTTAACTTAACTTAACTTAACTTAACTTAACTTTGTGCTGATTATCAGGTACTTGTGTCTGGGGTCACCATACCTGAAAAGTTAGCTTAGCTTGTGATATAGCTAATTACCTAGAAAATTAATTTGATTTGATTTCGAGCTTGAACAAGACACGTTGCTGTGTTAATGGTGCAAATGAGCGCATTTACATCAAAGGCTCATCTCTACCACCTGACCAGGATTTGATCTATTTCGGTATTAGCTGTAAGTTAGGTGGAGTCTTCACTTGAACTTCAGCTTCACAAAGTCCATCTTTGTATACTGACTATGGGACATGATCATGAAGTTGTCCTTGGCCTGCCTCTGTTGATTAGTGTCACGATTAGGGCCAAACTGGGTGTCAGTGGTTGTAGGCAGACACTCTCAAGCCCGACTCATGTACAGTATCTCAATGCACAATTATTAAATATTCATAATAAATTGGGAATAATATTATTAAAAGAGCATGCACAGTGGGAATAAACCAATTCATATTTGAGAGAGAGAAAAAATGTGCTACATTCAGTCTTCCTGTCTTAAAATCAATCATTCAGCTTGCTGCAAAATAAATAACTAAATTAAATTATGGAAAGAGATAGGTGATCTATTCCTGACCCTTGGAGGACAACATGGCCAAACTGGGAGTTTCTCTGGAACAAGATGCCACCCGTTTGCTTTCACTTTCACCGCTTCCATGCTGAGAAAAATACTGATTGCAACACAGCAATTTTACACTGTCACAACTTGCAAAGCGGTTTCCTGTTCAATACTAGATGTGAACTAGTTATTGTAAGTAGGTTAAGTAGGAATTCATTCTTAAAGTTGCACAATGTTGCAATACCACTGCCTCGAATAGCCCTGTTGATATTTATCTCCTAACATGTAATTGATACCTTCATTTTCTCTGTCAGTAAGAATTGACAATAGAGCATTTTCATACTGTCAGTGTCATATAGGTAATGAGCCCTGTGCATATTTGCTTTACCACTGTATTTGTTTATGGACTCCTTTCTAAATATGTTTCATTGTTCTTCTCACTACAAAAACTAAATATCCACAAACACACCCTTTTCATTATTTGCACACACACACACACACACACACACACACACAAAAGAAACCTGCTCTTGCCTCCTTTCCTTTTGCATGTAATCTAATGTCTCTTATACTGTGCTTCAGCCTATAGTATGCTGCCTGAGTATACTCCTCCAAAGAAGACTGCTAACTTGAAACCATGCCACCACAGCTCGCAGTTTGCATTCAGCCGTAAAAACACGATGAGAGTTCTTTGAAGTCTAAAAGCAAAAAAGTAACTAAAAGCAACTAAAAGAAATCTGCTCTCGATTCCTTTCCTTTACATTTGATCTAATGTCTCTTTTTGTGTCTGCATGATTCAACAGCACTGCTTAAGAAAAGTTAAAATGCAATACTAGCTCTTGGCTGAAGAGCTGTTACCGCAGCTGCTGTGAAACAGACTGCAGTTTCCGTTTAGCTGTAAAATAACATGATGACAGTGCTTTTAAGCCAAATTATACTGTGTGAAGTTAAACTGAAAAAATGGTTATGGAAAGTCCAGAAGAGATTGGTGTCACGTTCATGACATTTGATCATGATGATGAATTATGATAAAAGCATGTGCTGCCAAAATGAATCATCATGTGGTCTACATGTGTCCTTGAAAGAAAACTACTGTAGGTCTACTTATGTCACCTTCATTTATATTGCCCTGGCTAAAGTGAAACAAAGTCCACATGGTTGTGAGTTCAGGGAACTTAGCTGGTCTCATGACATACAATAACCTAAAACATCTTAATCCTGCAGATTTGTTTCCAGCAAAGGTGGAAGGAGCTGTGTCTAATTACACCACTTTATGTAAATGAGTAACCAAGAGTACTTAAGATTCATGCATTTAAATTTGCATTTAACACACACACACACACACACACACGCAGAAATACACAGTAATATATTATAATTATATAAGCCAGAGAGGAGTCACCTGTTTTACTTTAACCATTACGTACAGACACTCAGGATACTCAGGAGAGGATAGGTTCACATTCATAGATAATTGTAGTTGTCCAAAAGTGACTTGAGGAAACCCCCCTGTAATGTAGGGGGGTGTCTGGATCTGCAAAAATAACGCAAGATATTGATGGGGCTTTTATTATTATTATTACTATTATTATTGTTGTTGTTGTTGTTGTTGTTGTTGTTGTTATTGTTATTATTGTTGTTATCATTATTTTTATTATTTTTTTTATTATTATTGAGGTCATACTTTGATGACTTTTGCCAGGTGAGGACAGGGGCCATGCAGGTAAGGAGGCTGAATCCACATGGTAATGTAATTGGATGGGATGATGTCACCAGAGCAGCTCATCTGAAATTGTCTGAAACTGTGAGATTTATTAATTGCATTGTATGAAAATGGCAGGTGTGTATTCTGGGTTCAGAAACAGTCCTGGGAGGTTACATGTTTCATCTTTTTGCAGTTCTCATTGGTTCCTCAAAATCTTTAGTCTTTTTTTAGGAAGGCGACTTTTTGCAACTATCTGCAGTTTCAAAATCATTAAAACCTTTTTGAACAAAGGTTTGGACACACACACACACACACACACACACACACATACACCTACACCACAAATATTATATGCAAATTAATAATACAGGAAAGTAAAATACCCCAGTAAAGTAGAAGTACTAGTAGAAGTACTAGTAAACTGAAGTACCACTAAGTTGAACTTCAGTACAGTATTTACAGTACAGTAACTGTAGTGAGCTGCCACCGGTGGTAACTGAAGAAAATGTCAACCATAGCAACTTTAGGGGCGAAACCCTTCATTATGCCGCCACCTAGTGGCATCACAACTGTAAAAGCTGATCATTGTTGAGACTTCATCTATGGCAGACATTCCACAAAGGGCCGTGTGACTGCAGGTTTTTGTTCCAACGAAGCAGCAGCACACCAGACCTGACTCGGTTAATCGGCAGCCACACAGCCCTTTGAGGAATAGTTTGGACATGCCTGATCTATAGTTATATCCACTGGAGAAATGAATGTGTTTTGTCAGAAAGAAAACCTTCTGTACATGCTGCATACATGCTTTTTATTAAAAAAAAAAAAAAAAAAACATTCCCTTTCAGAATGACACCACACAGGCAGTGACATTTATATTTGCTATTTACAGTTAAGAAGTACAGGTAATTATTCATTCTAGTGTGTCACACACATTAGCTTTTATTTCAGGAAATCTCTGTGCTTTCTTCGATCCAGTTCCCTTTGACCCAGTGATAGGTGCTGCATGTCTGTGCCAACTGTGCTGGCAGCAGGGGACCCAAACTGATGCTTCCTTCTTAGAAATTGTCATTTGAGTCATTTGTAGGTGAAGAAGGAAGTGAACCTATCCAATATTTTATGATAAAAAAAGAGCAAAGATTCTACTAAAGGTGGAAAAAATGCATCATCTTCTTGTTCTTTTTAATATTTTGTCTTCCTTATTTCATCAGAATATACCTCTGCCTCATTTGCAGAATTCCTTGGTATCAGTGTGTTGGTCGATGAGTGCATTAAATGAAAACGAACAGGGAAAACATCAGTAAACAGCAGTAACAGTCTTCACCGCTGGTTCAAGCGATTCAGTAAATAAGATGTCAGTCCTTTCTTATCAGATTTTTGCTGCTGTGTGATGAGACTCACTGAATCATTGACTCATTGAACCTTATTCTCCTGCATTGTTCAAAGTCAGAAGAACATTCACTTATACTCACATAACTTTATTAGGGCCACGGGGCAACGCACCGAGGCACTGGCCCTACAGCTATAAAATAGCTGAAGGGCCAGTGCCTCGGGGCGAAGCCCCGAGGCACTATTGTTATACTGCGTGTTTTTTCTTATTAGGGTGAATGCTGAAAGCATTCACACTATTGTTATTCAAATCTTTATACTTATTAGGGTGAATGCTGAAAGCATTCACACTATTGTTATTCAAATCTTTATACTTATTATTATTATTATTATTCTTAAATCTTCTGCCGTTTTTTGCAGTTCTTCTTCTCCTTCATACTTTGTGCTATTTCAACAATTCATATATCAAAACGTGCGCCTTTTTTGGACATTTATGCTTCTATTCAACTTTTTCATACTATTTATACTTTTTAAATATTTAACTTTTTCTGATTTTTTTTTCCATAGAAATGCATTGAAACTGTCTTCAAATCCTTCAAATCTTCCGCTTCTTTGAACTTCAACCACTTCAGCATACTTTCAGCTACAGACTTCATTCACCCTTTAAAACGTTCACAAAATTTTCAACTATTAATCTCTTATTCAGTTTATTGATATCTTCAACACTTTCTGATTTCTGACGGTTTAAAAATCATTCAAATTTTGGAGAAAATTCAAATTTATAATGGGTGTGTATTGCGCGGAATGTTCAGGGCTAGAGTGGGTGACATCATCAGCTAGAGTGGGAGAGAGTCTAAAAATCGTCTGAAACTTTTCTCTTTCTCTCGTCCTCCTGGCCACAAATTAAAGTGTACACACATGATTTTCTCCACAGTTGTAGTCCAACTTGTTCTTGCTCTCACAATGTGCTCAAAAAAGCACAGAGACTTACAGAATTTGAATTTTGGGCCTCTCAGTGCAGCCTGGTGCCTCCCTGCTGCTCATTCACTCCCATGCAAAAGTAGGAGCTGATTTTTGGAGAAAAGCAGAAATGCTGCCTGTTTCTAACTCGCGATATTTTCAACAATTTTTACTCTAGAAACACAAAAAAGACATGTTTGCGTTCAGGAAGGTCTTATGGATCCAAACATATCAAGTTTTCACTCATATTAGGTACAGATTTGTCTAAAATTGGAGCAGTTTGAGGGGTGCATGGACCCCTTTCTCATCAAGTAGTTAAAGTCACCATGGCAATCTCTGAGCACCTGCACCCACACACACACACTCTCTCTCTCCCTCTCCCTCTCCCTCTCTCACTTACACACACACACACACACACACATTCTCTCTCTCTTTCTCTCTCTCTCTATAATCAGCCTCTCAATGACTTTAAATCAGGGTGTCAAACTCATTCCACAAAGGGCCGAGTGGCTGCAGGTTTTTGTTCCAACCAAGCAGCAACACACCAGACTTGAATCAGTTAATCAACTGATCTCAGCCTTCAGACAGCTGATTGGTCAAACTGTGTGCTCTTGATCGGTTGGAACAAAAACCTGCAGCCACATGGCCCTTTGTGGAATGAGTTTGACACCTATGCTTTAAATCTTTGAGGGGAGTGTTTAAACATCTCATCAACAGTTTATTTCTATTTCATACACATCAGTTTGTTCTCCTAATGGAGATTTCAGGATTTGGAGCTTCTTCTTGTCCTGACTTTTGGCTTTTCCACCTCTTCAACCCTTACATTTTACTTTGAAGGATTTCAACTTTTTCTCATTATTTCCAACAATTCAGCCCATTCCTCAACCATTTTAAGAGTTCTTATTTTTTATTTATATGTAACTTATATATATTTTCTAACAATGTTTAACGCTTATCTTTAACAATCCAGGCATTTCTGAGCCTCTTCATTCAGCCTCCTGCTTACAAGTTCTACTTTTACTCTTGAGATATTGCTTCATCTCTGTTAATATATGCTTAACAATGTTTTCAAGCTGTCAGTGTATTATATATATTTATATATCTGAGAGAGCTAGGCCTCAATGTTTTTTCATGCTTATCCTCTATTCCCTCTCCTCTCCTTTCCTCTCCTTCTCCTGTCCTTCTCTCCCCTCCTTATCCTCTTCTCTATTCTCCTTCTCATCTCCTTTCTTCTCCTCTCCTCTATTCTCTCATTCACGTCTCTATTCTCCTCTCCTCTCCTTCCTCTTCTTCTCCTCTCCTCCTCTCTGCTATTCTCCTCTCCTTCTCTCGTCATCTCCTCTCCTTTTCTCATCTCCTTTCCTCTATTCTCTCATTCATGTCTCTATTCTCCTCTCCTTTCCTCTTTCTATCAGTTTAATTTCCAACCATTTCATACAAAATCAGCCTCCTTCTTCCGAGTACTACTTTTAATCTATTCTCACTTATTGCTTCAGCTATTTTATCACTGGTACAAGTTATATGTTTCAACTTTAGCATCAGCCTTTTCAATATTACTTCAGCTGTTTCTTATGCTAATTCAGCTTTGTTTTAACAATTTCTTCAGCTCATTCAGCATTGCTTCAGCAATGGTGTTTCAGCTGCTTTCAGCATTCACCCGCATTCCCTTCTTGGGAATGCTTTTTCTAGTTATTCTTACTTCTTCTGCCGTTTTTTGAAGTGTAACTAGTCCTTCATACTTTGTGCTATTTCAACAATTCATATATCAAAACGTGCGCCTTTTTTTGGACATTTATGCTATTACTTTTCTCTTTAATACTATTTATACTTTTTAAAATATTTAACTTTTTCTCACTTTTTTTTTCCATAGAAATGCATTGAAACGGTCTTCAAACTCTTCTGCTTCTTCTGCTTCTTTGAACTTCAACCACTTCAGCATACTTTCAGCTACAGACTTCATTTAACCTTTAAAACGTTCACAAAAGTTTCAACTATTGATCGATTATTCAGCTTATTGCTATCTTCAACACTTTCTGATTTCTGACAGTTTAAAAATCATTGAAATTTTGGAGAAAATTCAAGTTTATAATGGGTGTGTATTGCGCGGAATGTTCAGGGCTAGAGTGGGTGACATCATCAGCTAGAGTGGGAGAGAGTCTAAAAATCGTCTGAAACTTTTCTCTTTCTCTCGTCCTCCTGGCCACAAATTAAACTGTACACACATGATTTTCTCCACAGTTGTAGTCCAACTTGTTCTAGCTCTCACAATGTGCTCAAAAAAGCAGAGAGACTTACAGAATTTGAATTTTGGGCCTCTCAGTGCAGCCTGGTGCCTCCCTGCTGCTCATTCACTCCCATGCAAAAGTAGGAGCTGATTTTTGGAGGAAAGCAGAAATGCTGCCTGTTTCTAACTCGCCATATTTTCAACAATTTTTACTCTAGAAACACCAAAAAGACATGTTTGCGTTCAGGAAGGTCTTATGGATCCAAACATATAAAGTTTTCACTCATAGTAGGTACAGATTTGTCTAAATTGGAGCAGTTTGAGGGGTGCATGGACCCCTTTCTCATCAAGTAGTTAAAGTCACCATGGCAATCTCTGAGCACCTGCACCCACACACACACACACACACACACACACTCTCTCTCTCTCCCTCTCCCTCTCCCTCTCTCACTTACACACACACACACACATTCTCTCTCTCTTTCTCTCTCTCTCTCTCTCTCTCTCTCTCTCTATAATCAGCCTCTCAATGACTTTAAATCAGGGTGTCAAACTCATTCCACAAAGGGCCGAGTGGCTGCAGGTTTTTGTTCCAACCAAGCAGCAACACACCAGACTTGAATCAGTTAATCAACTGATCTCAGTCTTCAGACAGCTGATTGGTCAAACTGTGTGCTCTTGATCGGTTGGAACAAAAACCTGCAGCCACATGCCCTTTGTGGAATGAGTTTGACACCTATGCTTTAAATCTTTGAGGGGAGTGTTTAAACATCTCATCAACAGTTTATTTCTATTTCATACACATCAGTTTGTTCTCCTAATGGAGATTTCAGGATTTGGAGCTTCTTCTTGTCCTGACTTTTGGCTTTTCCACCTCTTCAACCCTTACATTTTACTTTGAAGGATTTCAACTTTTTCTCATTATTTCCAACAATTCAGCCCATTCCTCAACCATTTTAAGAGTTCTTCTTTTTTATTTATATGTAACTTATATAGATTTTCTAACAATGTTTAACGCTTATCTTTAACAATCCAGGCATTTCTGAGCCTCTTCATTCAGCCTCCTGCTTACAAGTTCTACTTTTACTCTTGAGATATTGCTTCATCTCTGTTAATATATGCTTAACAATGTTTTCAAGCTGTCAGTGTATTATATATATTTATATATCTGAGAGAGCTAGGCTTCAATGTTTTTTCATGCTTATCCTTTATTCTTCTCTCCTTTCCTCTCCTTCTCCTGTCCTTCTCTCCCCTCCTTATCCTCTTCTCTATTCTCCTTCTCATCTCCTCTCGTCTCCTTTCTTCTCCTCTCCTCTATTCTCTCATTCATGTCTCTATTCTCCTCTCCTTTCCTCTTTCTATCAGTTTAATTTCTATCAGTTTAATTTCCAACCATTTCATACAAATCAGCCTCCTTCTTCCGAGTACTACTTTTTAATCTATTCTCACTTATTGCTTCAGCTATTTTAGCACTGGTGCAAGTTATACACTTCAGCTTTAGCGTCAGCCTTTTCAATATTACTTCAGCTGTTTCTTCAGCTAATTCAGCTTGTTTAACAATTTCTTCAGCTCATTCAGCAATTTCATTCAGCTGCTTTCAGCATTCACCCGCATTCCCTTCCTGGGAATGCTTTTTCTAGTTAGGGTGAATGCTGAAAGCATTCACACTATTGTTATTCAAATCTTTATACTTATTATTAGGGTGAATGCTGAAAGCATTCACACTATTGTTCTTCCTGTCGGCCATTTTCTTTATACTTATTATTCTTGCTTCTTCTGCCGTTTTTTGAAGTGTAACTAGTCCTTCATACTTTGTGCTATTTCAACAATTCATATATCAAACGTGCGCGTTTTTTTGGACATTTATGCTATTATTTTTCTCTTTAATCATATTTATACTTTTTAAAATATTTAACTTTTTCTCACTTTTTTTTTCCATAGAAATGCATTGAAACGGTCTTCAAACTCTTCTGCTTCTTCTGCTGCTTTGAACTTCAACCACTTCAGTATACTTTCAGCTACAGACTTCATTTAACCTTTAAAACGTTCACAAAAGTTTCAACTATTGATCGATTATTCAGCTTATTGCTATCTTCAACACTTTCTGATTTCTGACAGTTTAAAAATCATTGAAATTTTGGAGAAAATTCAAGTTTATAATGGGTGTGTATTGCGCGGAATGTTCAGGGCTAGAGTGGGTGACATCATCAGCTAGAGTGGGAGAGAGTCTAAAAATCGTCTGAAACTTTTCTCTTTCTCTCGTCCTCCTGGCCACAAATTAAACTGTACACACATGATTTTCTCCACAGTTGTAGTCAAACTTGTTCTAGCTCTCACAATGTGCTCAAAAAAGCAGAGAGACTTACAGAATTTGAATTTTGGGCCTCACAGTGCAGCCTGGTGCCTCCCTGCTGCTCATTCACTCCCATGCAAAAGTAGGAGCTGATTTTTGGAGAAAAGCAGAAATGCTGCCTGTTTCTAACTCGCCATATTTTCAACAATTTTTACTCTAGAAACACCAAAAAGACATGTTTGCGTTCAGGAAGGTCTTATGGATCCAAATATATAAGTTTTCACTCATATTAGGTACAGATTTGTCTAAAATTGGAGCAGTTTGAGGGGTTCATGGACCCCTTTCTCATCAAGTAGTTAAAGTCACCATGGCAACCTCTGAGCACATGCACACACACACACACACACACACACTCTCTCCCTCTCTCTCTCTCCCCCTCTCTCTCTCACTTAAACACACAGACACACACACACACACACACACACTCTCTCCCTCTCTCTCTCTCCCCCTCTCTCTCTCACTTAAACACACAGACACACACACATACAGACACACACACACACACACACACTCTCTCCCTCTCTCTCTCTCCCCCTCTCTCTCTCACTTAAACACACACACACACACACACTTTCTCCCCCCCTTACTTTCTCCTCTCTCACTTAGACACACACACTCACACTTTCTCTCTCTCTCCCCCTCTGTCTTACTCTCTCTCTCACTTAAACACACACACAGACACTCTCTCTCTCTCTCTCTCTGTCTCACTCTCTCTCTCTCACACACACACACACACACTCTCTCCCTCTCTCTCTCTCCCCCCTCTCTCTCTCACTTAAACACACACACACACACACACAGACACACACAAACACACACGCTCTCTCCCTCTCTCTCTGTCCCCCTCTCTCTCTGACTTAAACACACACACACACACACACAGACACACACACACACACACTTCCCCCCCCCCCTTACTCTCTCCTCTCTCACTTAGACACACACACTCACACTTTCTCTCTCTCTCCCCCTCTGTCTTACTCTCTCTCTCACTTAACACACACACAGACACTCTCTCTCTCTCTCTCTGTCTCACTCTCTCTCCCTCTCTCTCTCACACACACACACACACACACACACACACACATTCTCTCTCTCTCTCTCTAATCAGCCTCTCAATGATTTTAAACCTTTGAGGGGAGTGTTTAAAACATCTCATCAACACTTTCTTTCTATTTCATACACATCAGTTTGTTCTCCTAATGGAGATTTCAGGATTTGGAGCTTCTTCTTGTCCTGACTTTTGGCTTTTCCACCTCTTCAACCCTTACATTTTACTTTCAAGGATTTCAACTTTTTCTCATTATTTCCAACAATTCAGCCCATTCCTCAACCATTTTAAGAGTTCTTATTTTTTATTTATATGTAACTTATATATATTTTCTAACCATGTTTAACGCTTATCTTTAACAATCCATGCATTTCTGAGCCTCTTCATTCAGCCTCCTGCTTACAAGTTCTACTTTTACTCTTGAGATATTGCTTCATCTCTGTTAATATATGCTTAACATGTTTTCAAGCTGTCAGTGTATTATATATATTTATATATCTGAGAGAGCTAGGCTTCAATGTTTTTTCATGCTTATCTTCTATTCTTCTCTCCTTTCCTGTCCTTCTCTCCCCCCTCCTTATCCTCTTCTCTATTCTCCTTCTCATCTCCTCTTGTCTCCTTTCTTCTCCTCTCCTCTATTCTCTCATTCATGTATCTATTCTCCTCTCCTCTCCTTTCCTCTTCTTCTCCTCTCCGCTATTCTCCTCTCCTAATCTCCTCTACTCTCCTCTCCTTTTCTCATCTCCTTCTCCGGTCCTCCTCTCCTCTCCTCTTCTCTATTCTTCTTCTCATCTCCCTTGTCTCCTTTCTTCTCCTCTCCTCTATTCTCTCATTCATGTCTCTGTTCTCCTCTCCTTTCCTCTTTCTATCAGTTTAATTTTTAGTTTTTATTTCTATCAGTTTAATTTCCAACCATTTCATACAAAATCAGCCTCCTTCTTCCGAGTACTACTTTTTAATCTATTATTGCTTCAGCTATTTTAGCACTGGTGCAAGTTATACACTTCAGCTTTAGCGTCAGCCTTTTCAATATTACTTTAGCTGTTTCTTCAGCTAATTCAGCTTTGTTTTAACAATTTCTTCAGCTCATTCAGCATTGCTTCAGCAATTTCATTCAGCTGCTTTCAGCATTCACCCGCATTTCCTGCTGGAAATGCTTGCTTTTTCTAGTTATTAGGGTGAATGCTGAAAGCATTCACACTATTGTTCTTCAAATCTTTATACTTATTATTAGGGTGAATGCTGAAAGCATTCACACTATTGTTATTCAAATCTTTATACTTATTAGGGTGAATGCTGAAAGCATTCACACTATTGTTATTCAAATCTTTATACTTATTAGGGTGAATGCTGAAAGCATTCACACTATTGTTATTCAAATCTTTATACTTATTATTATTATTATTATTCTTGCTTCTTCTGCCGTTTTTTGAAGTGTAACTAGTCCTTCATACTTTGTGCTATTTCAACAATTCATATATCAAAATGTGCGCCTTTTTTTGACATTTATGCTATTATACAACTTTTTTATAATATTTATACTTTTTAAAATATTTAACTTTTTCTCACTTTTTTTTTCCATAGAAATGCATTGAAACGGTCTTCAACTCTTCTGCTTCTTCTGCTTCTTTGAACTTCAACCACTTCAGCATACTTTCAGCTACAGACTTCATTTTACCTTTAAAACGTTCACAAAAGTTTCAACTATTGATCGATTATTCAGCTTATTGCTATCTTCAACACTTTCTGATTTCTGACAGTTTAAAAATCATTGAAATTTTGGAGAAAATTCAAGTTTATAATGGGTGTGTATTGCGCGGAATGTTCAGGGCTAGAGTGGGTGACATCATCAGCTAGAGTGGGAGAGAGTCTAAAAATCGTCTGAAACTTTTCTCTTTCTCTCGTCCTCCTGGCCACAAATTAAAGTGTACACACATGATTTTCTCCACAGTTGTAGTCCAACTTGTTCTAGCTCTCACAATGTGCTCAAAAAGCAGAGAGACTTACAGAATTTGAATTTTGGGCCTCTCAGTGCAGCCTGGTGCCTCCCTGCTGCTCATTCACTCCCATGCAAAAGTAGGAGCTGATTTTTGGAGAAAAGCAGAAATGCTGCCTGTTTCTAACTCGCCATATTTTCAACAATTTTTACTCTAGAAACACCAAAAAGACATGTTTGCGTTCAGGAAGGTCTTATGGATCCAAACATATAAAGTTTTCACTCATAGTAGGTACAGATTTGTCTAAAATTGGAGCAGTTTTGAGGGGTGCATGGACCCCTTCTCATCAAGTAGTTAAAGTCACCATGGCAATCTCTGAGCACCTGCACCCACACACACACACACACACTCTCTCTCTCCCTCTCCCTCTCCCTCTCTCACTTACACACACACACACACACACACACACACATTCTCTCTCTCTTTCTCTCTCTCTCTCTCTCTCTCTCTATAATCAGCCTCTCAATGACTTTAAATCAGGGTGTCAAACTCATTCCACAAAGGGCCGAGTGGCTGCAGGTTTTTGTTCCAACCAAGCAGCAACACACCAGACTTGAATCAGTTAATCAACTGATCTCAGTCTTCAGACAGCTGATTGGTCAAACTGTGTGCTCTTGATCGGTTGGAACAAAAACCTGCAGCCACATGGCCCTTTGTGGAATGAGTTTGACACCTATGCTTTAAATCTTTGAGGGGAGTGTTTAAACATCTCATCAACACTTTCTTTCTATTTCATACACATCAGTTTGTTCTCCTAATGGAGATTTCAGGATTTGGAGCTTCTTCTTGTCCTGACTTTTGGCTTTTCCACCTCTTCAACCCTTACATTTTACTTTGAAGGATTTCAACTTTTTCTCATTATTTCCAACAATTCAGCCCATTCCTCAACCATTTTAAGAGTTCTTCTTTTTTATTTATATGTAACTTATATAGATTTTCTAACATGTTTAACGCTTATCTTTAACAATCCAGGCATTTCTGAGCCTCTTCATTTAGCCTCCTGCTTACAAGTTCTACTTTTACTCTTGAGATATTGCTTCATCTCTGTTAATATATGCTTAACAATGTTTTCAAGCTGTCAGTGTATTATATATATTTATATATCTGAGAGAGCTAGGCCTCAATGTTTTTTCATGCTTATCCTCTATTCCCCTCTCCTCTCCTTTCCTCTCCTTCTCCTGTCCTTCTCTCCCCTCCTTATCCTCTTCTCTATTCTCCTTCTCATCTCCTTTCTTCTCCTCTCCTCTATTCTCTCATTCACGTCTCTATTCTCCTCTCCTTTCCTCTTCTTCTCCTCTCCTCCTCTCTGCTATTCTCCTCTCCTTCTCTCGTCATCTCCTCTCCTTTTCTCATCTCCTTTCCTCTATTCTCTCATTCATGTCTCTATTCTCCTCTCCTTTCCTCTTTCTATCAGTTTAATTTCCAACCATTTCATACAAAATCAGCCTCCTTCTTCCGAGTACTACTTTTTATCTATTCTCACTTATTGCTTCAGCTATTTTATCACTGGTACAAGTTATATGTTTCAACTTTAGCATCAGCCTTTTCAATATTACTTCAGCTGTTTCTTATGCTAATTCAGCTTTGTTTTAACAATTTCTTCAGCTCATTCAGCATTGCTTCAGCAATGGTGTTCAGCTGCTTTCAGCATTCACCCGCATTCCCTTCTTGGGAATGCTTTTTCTAGTTAGGGTGAATGCTGAAAGCATTCACACTATTGTTATTCAAATCTTTATACTTATTAGGGTGAATGCTGAAAGCATTCACACTATTGTTATTCAAATCTTTATACTTATTATTATTATTATTATTCTTGCTTCTTCTGCCGTTTTTTGAAGTGTAACTAGTCCTTCATACTTTGTGCTATTTCAACAATTCATATATCAAAATGTGCGCCTTTTTTTGACATTTATGCTATTATACAACTTTTTTATAATATTTATACTTTTTAAAATATTTCACTTTTTCTCACTTTTTTTTTCCATAGAAATGCATTGAAACGGTCTTCAAACTCTTCTGCTTCTTCTGCTTCTTTGAACTTCAACCACTTCAGCATACTTTCAGCTACAGACTTCATTTTACCTTTAAAACGTTCACAAAAGTTTCAACTATTGATCGATTATTCAGCTTATTGCTATCTTCAACACTTTCTGATTTCTGACAGTTTAAAAATCATTGAAATTTTGGAGAAAATTCAAGTTTATAATGGGTGTGTATTGCGCGGAATGTTCAGGGCTAGAGTGGGTGACATCATCAGCTAGAGTGGGAGAGAGTCTAAAAATCGTCTGAAACTTTTCTCTTTCTCTCGTCCTCCTGGCCACAAATTAAAGTGTACACACATGATTTTCTCCACAGTTGTAGTCCAACTTGTTCTAGCTCTCACAATGTGCTCAAAAAAGCAGAGAGGCTTACAGAATTTGAATTTTGGGCCTCTCAGTGCAGCCTGGTGCCTCCCTGCTGCTCATTCACTCCCATGCAAAAGTAGGAGCTGATTTTTGGAGAAAAGCAGAAATGCTGCCTGTTTCTAACTCGCCATATTTTCAACAATTTTTACTCTAGAAACACCAAAAAGACATGTTTGCGTTCAGGAAGGTCTTATGGATCCAAACATATAAAGTTTTCACTCATAGTAGGTACAGATTTGTCTAAAATTGGAGCAGTTTGAGGGGTGCATGGACCCCTTTCTCATCAAGTAGTTAAAGTCACCATGGCAATCTCTGAGCACCTGCACCCACACACACACACACACACACACACACTCTCTCTCTCCCTCTCCCTCTCCCTCTCTCACTTACACACACACACACCACACACACCACACACACATTCTCTCTCTCTTTCTCTCTCTCTCTCTCTCTCTCTCTCTCTCTCTATAATCAGCCTCTCAATGACTTTAAATCAGGGTGTCAAACTCATTCCACAAAGGGCCGAGTGGCTGCAGGTTTGTGTTCCACCAAGCAGCAACACACCAGACTTGAATCAGTTAATCAACTGATCTCAGTCTTCAGACAGCTGATTGGTCAAACTGTGTGCTCTTGATCAGTTGGAACAAAAACCTGCAGCCACATGGCCCTTTGTGGAATGAGTTTGACACCTATGCTTTAAATCTTTGAGGGGAGTGTTTAAACATCTCATCAACACTTTCTTTCTATTTCATACACATCAGTTTGTTCTCCTAATGGAGATTTCAGGATTTGGAGCTTCTTCTTGTCCTGACTTTTGGCTTTTCCACTTCTTCAACCCTTACATTTTACTTTGAAGGATTTCAACTTTTTCTCATTATTTCCAACAATTCAGCCCATTCCTCAACCATTTTAAGAGTTCTTCTTTTTTATTTATATGTAACTTATATAGATTTTCTAACAATGTTTAACGCTTATCTTTAACAATCCAGGCATTTCTGAGCCTCTTCATTCAGCCTCCTGCTTACAAGTTCTACTTTTACTCTTGAGATATTGCTTCATCTCTGTTAATATATGCTTAACAATGTTTTCAAGCTGTCAGTGTATTATATATATTTATATATCTGAGAGAGCTAGGCTTCAATGTTTTTTCATGCTTATCCTTTATTCTTCTCTCCTTTCCTCTCCTTCTCCTGTCCTTCTCTCCCCTCCTTATCCTCTTCTCTATTCTCCTTCTCATCTCCTCTCGTCTCCTTTCTTCTCCTCTCCTCTATTCTCTCATTCATGTCTCTATTCTCCTCTCCTTTCCTCTTTCTATCAGTTTAATTTCTATCAGTTTAATTTCCAACCATTTCATACAAAATCAGCCTCCTTCTTCCGAGTACTACTTTTTAATCTATTCTCACTTATTGCTTCAGCTATTTTAGCACTGGTGCAAGTTATACACTTCAGCTTTAGCGTCAGCCTTTTCAATATTACTTCAGCTGTTTCTTCAGCTAATTCAGCTTTGTTTTAACAATTTCTTCAGCTCATTCAGCATTGCTTCAGCAATTTCATTCAGCTGCTTTCAGCATTCACCCGCATTCCCTTCCTGGGAATGCTTTTTCTAGTTATTATTCTTGCTTCTTCTGCCGTTTTTTGAAGTGAAACTAGTCCTTCATACTTTGTGCTATTTCAACAATTCATATATCAAAACATGTGCCTTTTTTGGACATTTATGCTATTATTTTTCTCTTTAATACTATTTATACTTTTTAAAATATTTAACTTTTTCTCACTTTTTTTTTCCATAGAAATGCATTGAAACGGTCTTCAAACTCTTCTGCTTCTTCTGCTTCTTTGAACTTCAACCACTTCAGCATACTTTCAGCTACAGACTTCATTTAACCTTTAAAACGTTCACAAAAGTTTCAACTATTGATCGATTATTCAGCTTATTGCTATCTTCAACACTTTCTGATTTCTGACAGTTTAAAAATCATTGAAATTTTGGAGAAAATTCAAGTTTATAATGGGTGTGTATTGCGCGGAATGTTCAGGGCTAGAGTGGGTGACATCATCAGCTAGAGTGGGAGAGAGTCTAAAAATCGTCTGAAACTTTTCTCTTTCTCTCGTCCTCCTGGCCACAAATTAAACTGTACACACATGATTTTCTCCACAGTTGTAGTCCAACTTGTTCTAGCTCTCACAATGTGCTCAAAAAAGCAGAGAGACTTACAGAATTTGAATTTTGGGCCTCACAGTGCAGCCTGGTGCCTCCCTGCTGCTCATTCACTCCCATGCAAAAGTAGGAGCTGATTTTTGGAGAAAAGCAGAAATGCTGCCTGTTTCTAACTCGCCATATTTTCAACAATTTTTACTCTAGAAACACCAAAAAGACATGTTTGCGTTCAGGAAGGTCTTATGGATCCAAATATATAAAGTTTTCACTCATATTAGGTACAGATTTGTCTAAAATTGGAGCAGTTTGAGGGGTTCATGGACCCCTTTCTCATCAAGTAGTTAAAGTCACCATGGCAACCTCTGAGCACATGCACACACACACACACTCTCTCCCTCTCTCTCTCTCCCCCTCTCTCTCTCACTTAAACACACAGACACACACACACACACACACACTCTCTCCCTCTCTCTCTCTCCCCCTCTCTCTCTCACTTAAACACACAGACACACACACATACAGACACACACACACACACACACTCTCTCCCTCTCTCTCTCTCCCCCTCTCTCTCTCACTTAAACACACACACACACACACACTTTCTCCCCCCCTTACTTTCTCCTCTCTCACTTAGACACACACACTCACACTTTCTCTCTCTCTCCCCCTCTGTCTTACTCTCTCTCTCACTTAAACACACACACAGACACTCTCTCTCTCTCTCTCTCTGTCTCACTCTCTCTCTCTCACACACACACACACACACACTCTCTCCCTCTCTCTCTCTCCCCCTCTCTCTCTCACTTAAACACACACACACACACACACAGACACACACAAACACACACGCTCTCTCCCTCTCTCTCTGTCCCCCTCTCTCTCTGACTTAAACACACACACACAGACACACACACACACACACTTCCCCCCCCTTACTCTCTCCTCTCTCACTTAGACACACACACTCACACTTTCTCTCTCTCTCCCCCTCTGTCTTACTCTCTCTCTCACTTAAACACACACACAGACACTCTCTCTCTCTCTCTGTCTCACTCTCTCTCCCTCTCTCTCTCACACACACACACACACACACACACACACACATTCTCTCTCTCTCTAATCAGCCTCTCAATGATTTTAAACCTTTGAGGGGAGTGTTTAAACATCTCATCAACACTTTCTTTCTATTTCATACACATCAGTTTGTTCTCCTAATGGAGATTTCAGGATTTGGAGCTTCTTCTTGTCCTGACTTTTGGCTTTTCCACCTCTTCAACCCTTACATTTTACTTTCAAGGATTTCAACTTTTTCTCATTATTTCCAACAATTCAGCCCATTCCTCAACCATTTTAAGAGTTCTTATTTTTTATTTATATGTAACTTATATATATTTTCTAACCATGTTTAACGCTTATCTTTAACAATCCAGGCATTTCTGAGCCTCTTCATTCAGCCTCCTGCTTACAAGTTCTACTTTTACTCTTGAGATATTGCTTCATCTCTGTTAATATATGCTTAACAATGTTTTCAAGCTGTCAGTGTATTATATATATTTATATATCTGAGAGAGCTAGGCTTCAATGTTTTTTCATGCTTATCTTCTATTCTTCTCTCCTTTCCTGTCCTTCTCTCCCCTCCTTATCCTCTTCTCTATTCTCCTTCTCATCTCCTCTTGTCTCCTTTCTTCTCCTCTCCTCTATTCTCTCATTCATGTATCTATTCTCCTCTCCTCTCCTTTCCTCTTCTTCTCCTCTCCGCTATTCTCCTCTCCTAATCTCCTCTACTCTCCTCTCCTTTTCTCATCTCCTTCTCCGGTCCTCCTCTCCTCTCCTCTTCTCTATTCTTCTTCTCATCTCCCTTGTCTCCTTTCTTCTCCTCTCCTCTATTCTCTCATTCATGCCTCTGTTCTCCTCTTCTTTCCTCTTTCTATCAGTTTAATTTTTAGTTTTTATTTCTATCAGTTTAATTTCCAACCATTTCATACAAAATCAGCCTCCTTCTTCCGAGTACTACTTTTTAATCTATTATTGCTTCAGCTATTTTAGCACTGGTGCAAGTTATACACTTCAGCTTTAACGTCAGCCTTTTCAATATTACTTTAGCTGTTTCTTCAGCTAATTCAGCTTTGTTTTAACAATTTCTTCAGCTCATTCAGCATTGCTTCAGCAATTTCATTCAGCTGCTTTCAGCATTCACCCGCATTTCCTGCTGGAAATGCTTGCTTTTTCTAGTTATTATTCTTGCTTCTTCTGCCGTTTTTTGAAGTGAAACTAGTCCTTCATACTTTGTGCTATTTCAACAATTCATATATCAAAATGTGCGCCTTTTTTTGGACATTTATGCTATTATTCAACTTTTTAATAATATTTATACTTTTTAAAATATTTAACTTTTTCTCACTTTTTTTTTCCATAGAAATGCATTGAAACGGTCTTCAAACTCTTCTGCTTCTTCTGCTGCTTTGAACTTCAACCACTTCAGCATACTTTCAGCTACAGACTTCATTTAACCTTTAAAACGTTCACAAAAGTTTCAACTATTTATCGATTATTCAGCTTATTGCTATCTTCAACAGTTTCTGATTTCTGACAGTTTAAAAATCATTGAAATTTTGGAGAAAATTCAAGTTTATAATGGGTGTGTATTGCGCGGAATGCTCAGGGCTAGAGTGGGTGACATCATCAGCTAGAGTGGGAGAGAGTCTAAAAATCGTCTGAAACTTTTCTCTTTCTCTCGTCCTCCTGGCCACAAATTAAACTGTACACACATGATTTTCTCCACAGTTGTAGTCCAACTTGTTCTAGCTCTCACAATGTGCTCAAAAAAGCAGAGAGACTTACAGAATTTGAATTTTGGGCCTCTCAGTGCAGCCTGGTGCCTCCCTGCTGCTCATTCACTCCCATGCAAAGTAGGAGCTGATTTTTGGAGAAAAGCAGAAATGCTGCCTGTTTCTAACTCGCGATATTTTCAACAATTTTTACTCTAGAAACACCAAAAGACATGTTTGCGTTCAGGAAGGTCTTACGGATCCAAACATATGAAGTTTTCACTCATATTAGGTACAGATCTATCTGAAATTGGAGCAGTTTGAGGGGTTCATGGACCCCTTTCTCATCAAGTAGTTAAAGTCACCATGGCAACCTCTGAGCACATGCACACGCACACACACAGACACACACACACTCTCCCTCTCTCTCTCTACCCCTTTCTCTTACTCTCTCTCTCTCTCACACACACACACACACACTTTCTCTCTCTCTCTCACTTAAACACACACACACACACACTCCCCCCCCCCCCCCCCCCCCCCCCTTAGTCTCTCCTCTCTCACTTAGACACACACACACACACATTCTCTCTCTCTCTCTCTCTCTAATCAGCCTCTCAATGATTTTAAACCTTTGAGGGGAGTGTTTAAACATCTCATCAACAGTTTATTTCTATTTCATACACATCAGTTTGTTCTCCTAATGGAGATTTCAGGATTTGGAGCTTCTTCTTGTCCTGACTTTTGGCTTTTCCACCTCTTCAACCCTTACATTTTACTTTGAGGGATTTAAACTTTTTCTCATTATTTCCAACAATTCAGCCCATTCCTCAACCATTTTAAGAGTTCTTATTTTTTATTTATATGTAACTTATATATATTTTCTCACATTATTTTACGCTTATCTTTAACAATCCAGGCATTTCTGAGTCTCTTCATTCAGCCTCCTGCTTACAAGTTCTACTTTTACTCTTCAGATATTGCTTCATCTCTGTTAATATATGCTTAACAATGTTTTCAAGCTGTCAGTGTATTATATATATTTATATATCTGAGAGAGCTAGGCTTCAATGTTTTTTCATGCTTATCTTCTATTCTTCTCTCCTTTCCTGTCCTTCTCTCCCCTCCTTATCCTCTTCTCTATTCTCCTTCTCATCTCCTTTCTTCTCCTCTCCTCTATTCTCTCATTCATGTATCTATTCTCCTCTCCTCTCCTTTCCTCTTCTTCTCCTCTCCGCTATTCTCCTCTCCTTCTCCTCTCGTAATCTCCTCTACTCTCCTCTCCTTTTCTCATCTCCTTCTCCGGTCCTCCTCTCCTCTCCTCTTCTCTATTCTTCTTCTCATCTCCCTTGTCTCCTTTCTTCTCCTCTCCTCTATTCTCTCATTCATGTCTCTGTTCTCCTCTCCTTTCCTCTTTCTATCAGTTTAATTTTTAGTTTTTATTTCTATCAGTTTAATTTCCAGCCATTTCATACAAAGTCAGCCTCCTTCTTCCGAGTACTACTTTTTAATCTATTATTGCTTCAGCTATTTTAGCACTGGTGCAAGTTATACACTTCAGCTTTAGCGTCAGCCTTTTCAATATTACTTTAGCTGTTTCTTCAGCTAATTCAGCTTTGTTTTAACAATTTCTTCAGCTCATTCAGCATTGCTTCAGCAATGTCATTCAGCTGCTTTCAGCATTCACCCGCATTTCCTGCTGGAAATGCTTGCTTTTTCTAGTTAGGGTGAATGCTGAAAGCATTCACACTATTGTTATTCAAATCTTTATACTTATTATTATTATTATTAGGGTGAATGCTGGAAGCATTCACACTATTGTTCTTCCTGTCGGCCATTTTCTTTATACTTATTAGGGTGAATGCTGGAAGCATTCACACTATTGTTCTTCCTGTCGGCCATTTTCTTTATACTTATTATTAGGGTGAATGCTGGAAGCATTCACACTATTGTTCTTCCTGTCGGCCATTTTCTTTATACTTATTATTATTCTTTCAGATTCTGCCGTTTTTTGAAGTGTAACTAGTCCTTCATACTTTGTGCTATTTCAACAATTCATATATCAAAACGTGCGCCTTTTTTTGGACATTTATGCTATTACTTTTCTCTTTAATACTATTTATACTTTTTAAATATTTCACTTTTTCTCACTTTTTTTTTCCATAGAAATGCATTGAAACGGTCTTCAAACTCTTCTGCTTCTTCTGCTTCTTTGAACTTCAACCACTTCAGCATACTTTCAGCTACAGACTTCATTTAACCTTTAAAACGTTCACAAAAGTTTCAACTATTGATCGATTATTCAGCTTATTGCTATCTTCAACACTTTCTGATTTCTGACAATTTAAAAATCATTGAAATTTTGGAGAAAATTCAAGTTTATAATGGGTGTGTATTGCGCGGAATGTTCAGGGCTAGAGTGGGTGACATCATCAGCTAGAGTGGGAGAGAGTCTAAAAATCGTCTGAAACTTTTCTCTTTCTCTCGTCCTCCTGGCCACAAATTAAACTGTACACACATGATTTTCTCCACAGTTGTAGTCCAACTTGTTCTAGCTCTCACAATGTGCTCAAAAAGCAGAGAGACTTACAGAATTTGAATTTTGGGCCTCTCAGTGCAGCCTGGTGCCTCCCTGCTGCTCATTCACTCCCATGCAAAAGTAGGAGCTGATTTTTGGAGAAAAGCAGAAATGCTGCCTGTTTCTAACTCGCCATATTTTCAACAATTTTTACTCTAGAAACACCAAAAGACATGTTTGCGTTCAGGAAGGTCTTATGGATCCAAACATATAAAGTTTTCACTCATAGTAGGTACAGATTTGTCTAAAATTGGAGCAGTTTGAGGGGTGCATGGACCCCTTTCTCATCAAGTAGTTAAAGTCACCATGGCAATCTCTGAGCACCTGCACCCACACACACACACACACACACACACTCTCTCTCTCCCTCTCCCTCTCCCTCTCTCACTTACACACACACACCACACACACACACACACACACATTCTCTCTCTCTTTCTCTCTCTCTCTCTCTCTCTCTATAATCAGCCTCTCAATGACTTTAAATCAGGGGTGTCAAACTCATTCCACAAAGGCCGAGTGGCTGCAGGTTTTTGTTCCAACCAAGCAGCAACACACCAGACTTGAATCAGTTAATCAACTGATCTCAGCCTTCAGACAGCTGATTGGTCAAACTGTGTGCTCTTGATCGGTTGGAACAAAAACCTGCAGCCACATGGCCCTTTGTGGAATGAGTTTGACACCTATGCTTTAAATCTTTGAGGGAGTGTTTAAACATCTCATCAACAGTTTATTTCTATTTCATACACATCAGTTTGTTCTCCTAATGGAGATTTCAGGATTTGGAGCTTCTTCTTGTCCTGACTTTTGGCTTTTCCACCTCTTCAACCCTTACATTTTACTTTGAAGGATTTCAACTTTTTCTCATTATTTCCAACAATTCAGCCCATTCCTCAACCATTTTAAGAGTTCTTATTTTTTATTTATATGTAACTTATATAGATTTTCTAACAATGTTTAACGCTTATCTTTAACAATCCAGGCATTTCTGAGCCTCTTCATTTAGCCTCCTGCTTACAAGTTCTACTTTTACTCTTGAGATATTGCTTCATCTCTGTTAATATATGCTTAACAATGTTTTCAAGCTGTCAGTGTATTATATATATTTATATATCTGAGAGAGCTAGGCCTCAATGTTTTTTCATGCTTATCCTCTATTCCCCTCTCCTCTCCTTTCCTCTCCTTCTCCTGTCCTTCTCTCCCCTCCTTATCCTCTTCTCTATTCTCCTTCTCATCTCCTTTCTTCTCCTCTCCTCTATTCTCTCATTCACGTCTCTATTCTCCTCTCCTTTCCTCTTCTTCTCCTCTCCTCCTCTCTGCTATTCTCCTCTCCTTCTCTCGTCATCTCCTCTCCTTTTCTCATCTCCTTTCCTCTATTCTCTCATTCATGTCTCTATTCTCCTCTCCTTTCCTCTTTCTATCAGTTTAATTTCCAACCATTTCATACAAATCAGCCTCCTTCTTCCGAGTATTACTTTTTAATCTATTCTCACTTATTGCTTCAGCTATTTTATCACTGGTACAAGTTATATGTTTCAACTTTAGCATCAGCCTTTTCAATATTACTTCAGCTGTTTCTTATGCTAATTCAGCTTTGTTTTAACAATTTCTTCAGCTCGTTCAGCATTGCTTCAGCAATTTCATTCAGCTGCTTTCAGCATTCACCCGCATTCCCTTCCTGGGAATGCTTTTTCTAGTTATTCTTACTTCTTCTGCCGTTTTTTGAAGTGTAACTAGTCCTTCATACTTTGTGCTATTTCAACAATTCATATATCAAAACGTGCGCCTTTTTTTGGACATTTATGCTATTACTTTTCTCTTTAATACTATTTATACTTTTTAAAATATTTAACTTTTTCTCACTTTTTTTTTCCATAGAAATGCATTGAAACGGTCTTCAAACTCTTCTGCTTCTTCTGCTTCTTTGAACTTCAACCACTTCAGCATACTTTCAGCTACAGACTTCATTTAACCTTTAAAACGTTCACAAAGTTTCAACTATTGATCGATTATTCAGCTTATTGCTATCTTCAACACTTTCTGATTTCTGACAGTTTAAAATCATTGAAATTTTGGAGAAAATTCAAGTTTATAATGGGTGTGTATTGCGCGGAATGTTCAGGGCTAGAGTGGGTGACATCATCAGCTAGAGTGGGAGAGAGTCTAAAAATCGTCTGAAACTTTTCTCTTTCTCTCGTCCTCCTGGCCACAAATTAAACTGTACACACATGATTTTCTCCACAGTTGTAGTCAAACTTGTTCTAGCTCTCACAATGTGCTCAAAAAAGCAGAGAGACTTACAGAATTTGAATTTTGGGCCTCACAGTGCAGCCTGGTGCCTCCCTGCTGCTCATTCACTCCCATGCAAAAGTAGGAGCTGATTTTTGGAGAAAAGCAGAAATGCTGCCTGTTTCTAACTCGCCATATTTTCAACAATTTTTACTCTAGAAACACCAAAAAGACATGTTTGCGTTCAGGAAGGTCTTATGGATCCAAATATATAAAGTTTTCACTCATATTAGGTACAGATTTGTCTAAAATTGGAGCAGTTTGAGGGGTTCATGGACCCCTTTCTCATCAAGTAGTTAAAGTCACCATGGCAACCTCTGAGCACATGCACACACACACACACACACACACACTCTCTCCCTCTCTCTCTCTCCCCCTCACTTAAACACACAGACACACACACACACACACACTCTCTCCCTCTCTCTCTCTCCCCCTCTCTCTCTCACTTAAACACACAGACACACACACATACAGACACACACACACACACCACTCTCTCCCTCTCTCTCTCTCCCCCTCTCTCTCTCACTTAAACACACACACACACACACACACTTTCTCCCCCCTTACTTTCTCCTCTCTCACTTAGACACACACACTCACACTTTCTCTCTCTCTCCCCCTCTGTCTTACTCTCTCTCTCACTTAAACACACACACAGACACTCTCTCTCTCTCTCTCTCTCTGTCTCACTCTCTCTCTCTCACACACACACACACACACTCTCTCCCTCTCTCTCTCTCCCCTCTCTCTCTCACTTAAACACACACACACACACACACAGACACACACAAACACACACGCTCTCTCCCTCTCTCTCTGTCCCCCTCTCTCTCTGACTTAAACACACACACACACACACACACAGACACACACACACTTCCCCCCCCTTACTCTCTCCTCTCTCACTTAGACACACACACTCACACTTTCTCTCTCTCTCCCCCTCTGTCTTACTCTCTCTCTCCCTTAAACACACACAGACACTCTCTCTCTCTCTCTGTCTCACTCTCTCTCCCTCTCTCTCTCACACACACACACACACACACACACACACACATTCTCTCTCTCTCTCTCTCTCTAATCAGCCTCTCAATGATTTTAAACCTTTGAGGGGAGTGTTTAAACATCTCATCAACACTTTCTTTCTATTTCATACACATCAGTTTGTTCTCCTAATGGAGATTTCAGGATTTGGAGCTTCTTCTTGTCCTGACTTTTGCTTTTCCACCTCTTCAACCCTTACATTTTACTTTCAAGGATTTCAACTTTTTCTCATTATTTCCAACAATTCAGCCCATTCCTCAACCATTTTAAGAGTTCTTATTTTTTATTTATATGTAACTTATATATATTTTCTAACCATGTTTAACGCTTATCTTTAACAATCCATGCATTTCTGAGCCTCTTCATTCAGCCTCCTGCTTACAAGTTCTACTTTTACTCTTGAGATATTGCTTCATCTCTGTTAATATATGCTTAACAATGTTTTCAAGCTGTCAGTGTATTATATATATTTATATATCTGAGAGAGCTAGGCTTCAATGTTTTTTCATGCTTATCTTCTATTCTTCTCTCCTTTCCTGTCCTTCTCTCCCCTCCTTATCCTCTTCTCTATTCTCCTTCTCATCTCCTCTTGTCTCCTTTCTTCTCCTCTCCTCTATTCTCTCATTCATGTATCTATTCTCCTCTCCTCTCCTTTCCTCTTCTTCTCCTCTCCGCTATTCTCCTCTCCTAATCTCCTCTACTCTCCTCTCCTTTTCTCATCTCCTTCTCCGGTCCTCCTCTCCTCTCCTCTTCTCTATTCTTCTTCTCATCTCCCTTGTCTCCTTTCTTCTCCTCTCCTCTATTCTCTCATTCATGTCTCTGTTCTCCTCTCCTTTCCTCTTTCTATCATTTTAATTTTAGTTTTTATTTCTATCAGTTTAATTTCCAACCATTTCATACAAAATCAGCCTCCTTCTTCCGAGTACTACTTTTAATCTATTATTGCTTCAGCTATTTTAGCACTGGTGCAAGTTATACACTTCAGCTTTAGCGTCAGCCTTTTCAATATTACTTTAGCTGTTTCTTCAGCTAATTCAGCTTTGTTTTAACAATTTCTTCAGCTCATTCAGCATTGCTTCAGCAATTTCATTCAGCTGCTTTCAGCATTCACCCGCATTTCCTGCTGGAAATGCTTGCTTTTTCTAGTTAGGGCCACGGGGCAACGCACCGAGGCACTGGCCCTACAGCTATAAAATAGCTGAAGGGCCAGTGCCTCGGGGCGAAGCCCCGAGGCACTATTGTTATACTGCGTGTTTTTTCTTATTTTTATTTTTCATCTTCCTCCCAAATTTCGGCACCTAACTCGTCCTACAGCTTGAGGAGTTGTAGGACAAATTATATATCAAACGTGCGGTTTGATCGGGATCGGTGTGCTATTACTTTTCTCTATGAAATACCAATTTTTCGCGATGTAAGTCGCGAAAAACTGCGAAAAATTCTCCATAGGAATGAATGGAACGGGCGAAAAAAATGATCAAAAAGAAAAATCATTGGAGTTTTTCAAACGTCTACAGCTCAGGCATACTTTCACCTAGAGACTTCATTCAAACTTTAAACTGTAGACACAAGTCTTGTGTGTTGGTGTATTAATCCACGTTTTGATAGGTCGTATAGTTTTTCATCAATCACTGTTCAATGACCATGATCATTTTTGGAGAAATTTTGAGTTTATAATGGGTGTGTATTGCACGGAATGTTCGTGTTAGAGTGGGTGACATCATCAGCTAGAGTGGGAGAAGTTGTCTGAAATTGTCTGAAACTTTTCTCTTTCTCTCGTCCTCCCGGCCACAAATTACACTCTACACACATGATTTTTTCCACAGTTGTAGACAAACTTGTTCTGTCTCTGACAATGTGCTCATCAAAGCAGAGAGACTTACAGAATTTAAATTCTGGGCCTCTCAGTGCGGTCACGTCTCTCTCTGCTCCTCATTGACTCTAATACAAAGATTTTCCGAGAGAAGCAGAAGGGACCCCTGTTTGAAACTCGCCCGCATCTCTAAAATATTTACTGTAGAAACACCAAAAGCATATCAACGTGTTCAGGAAGTCCTTACGCCGCCCAGGATCTGCTTTTTTTTCTGATAGGAGCTACCGTTTTGTCGGTGTAAGCCCAAATGTGAGACCAGCGCAGAGGGAGAAAATGGCCCTTTTTCTCCACGTTTCTGGCTAGGGTGGCTCTGTCGTCATTGACAACCACCTCAAGTTGCCATGGCAACCCCTGAACCTGGGGCCAGAGCCCCTGTCTCTCATACATTTATGTCAATGCTCTGTCAAACACAACCACACACATGCACACACACACACACAAACACACAGACAACTTTGTGATCACAGTTACAGATAGATACTCACACACACACTCACATGGGCGCGTATGCATTCACTCGTCTCCCACTCCCACACACACACACACACACACACAAACACACATATGCGCGCGTATGCGCGCACACTCCTCACTCTCACACACGCCTGACACACAACACACATGCCCGCACTTCTCTCCCACACACACACACACCACAGGTAACTTTATGTGATTACAGTCACACACACACACACACACACACAGGTGACTTAATGTGATTATGGCTCCTCAATATCAGTGCTCAGTACAAGATGATGATGTGTCTGTCTGATTAGTTTGGTGGTGGGTTTGATTCCCATGTTGACAGAGATGGTAGTAGCCCCCCGTGGCCCTTTCAAAATTTCCCAGAGGGAATTTTCTAGTTAGGGTGAATGCTGAAAGCATTCACACTATTGTTATTCAAATCTTTATACTTATTAGGGTGAATGCTGGAAGCATTCACACTATTGTTCTTCCTGTCGGCCATTTTCTTTATACTTATTAGGGTGAATGCTGAAAGCATTCACACTATTGTTCTTCAAATCTTTATTAGGGTGAATGCTGAAAGCATTCACACTATTGTTCTTCAAATCTTTATTATTATTATTATTATTAGGGTGAATGCTGAAAGCATTCACACTATTGTTATTCAAATCTTTATTATTATTATTATTATTCTTACTTCTTCTTCCGTTTTTGGGTCTCCTACTACTTCTACATACTTTGTACTATTCAAACAATTCATACATCAAAACGTTCAGCTTCTTCTGGAGATTATCGGGTGTATACAACTTTTTCGTACTATTCATATTTTTTCAAAATATTCATACTTTTCTGAAATTTTACTCTCATTAGAAATGCATTGGAACAGCCTTCAAACTCTTCAAATCTTCCCCTTCTTTGAACTTCTACTGCTTCAGCATACTTCCAGCTACAGACTTCATTTAACTTCTAAAACGTTCACAAAACTTTCAACTATTCATCTCTAATTCAGCTTATTGATATCTTCAACACTTTCTGATTTCTGACAGTTTAAAAATCATTGAAATTTTGGAGAAAATTCAAGTTTATAATGGGTGTGTATTGCGCGGAATGTTCAGGCTAGAGTGGGTGACATCATCAGCTAGAGTGGGAGAGAGTCTAAAAATCGTCTGAAACTTTTCTCTTTCTCTCGTCCTCCTGGCCACAAATTAAACTGTACACACATGATTTTCTCCACAGTTGTAGTCCAACTTGTTCTAGCTCTCACAATGTGCTCAAAAAAGCAGAGAGACTTACAGAATTTGAATTGTGGGCCTCTCAGTGCAGCCTGGTGCCTCCTGCTGCTCATTCACTCCCATGCAAAAGTAGGAGCTGATTTTTGGAGAAAAGCAGAAATGCTGCCTGTTTCTAACTCGCGATATCTTCAACAATTTTTACTCTAGAAACACCAAAAGGCCATGTTTGCGTTCAGGAAGGTCTTACGGATCCAAACATATCAAGTTTTCACTCATATTAGGTACAGATTTGTCTGAAATTGGAGCAGTTTGAGGGGTTCATGGACCCCTTTCTCATCAAGTAGTTAAAGTCACCATGGCAACCTCTGAGCACATGCACACACACACACACACACACACACAAAGACTCTCTCTCTCTCTCTCCCCCTCTCTCTTTACTCTCTCTCTCTCACTTACACACACACACACACACACACACTTTCTCTGTCTCTCTCCCCTCTCTCTTACTCTCTCTCTCACTTAAACACACACAGACACACACACACTTTCTCTCTCTCTCTCTCTCTCCCTCCTCTCTCTTACTCTCTCTCTCACTTAAACACAGACACAGACATATACACACACACACACTCTCTCTCCCTCTCTGTCTCACTCTCTCTCTCTCCCTCTCTCTCTCTCTCTCTCTCTCTCTCTCTCTCACTCTCTTTCTCCCTCTCTCTAATCAGCCTCTCAATGATTTTAAACCTTTGAGGGAGTGTTGAAACATCTCATCAACACTTTCTTTCTATTTCATACACATCAGTTTGTTCTCCTAATGGAGATTTCAGGATTTGGAGCTTCTTCTTGTCCTGACTTTTGGCTTTTCCACCTCTTCAACCCTTACATTTTACTTTGAAGGATTTCAACTTTTTCTCATTATTTCCAACAATTCAGCTCATTCCTCAACCATTTTAAGAGTTCTTATTTTTATTTATATGTAACTTATATAGATTTCTCATTTATCACTCAGACTTTTCTTCAGCTAACCTACTCTTCATACTAATCTTCAACAATTCAAGTAATTGCCACCGTTTCATACAAAATCAGCCTCCTTCTTCCGAGTACTACTTTTTAATCTATTCTCACTTATTGCTTCAGCTATTTTAGCACTGGTACAAGTTATACACTTCAGCTTTGGCGTCAGCCTTTTCAATATTACTTCAGCTGTTTCTTCAGCTAATTCAGCTTTGTTTTACAATTTCTTCAGCTCATTCAGCATTGCTTCAGCAATGTCATTCAGCTGCTTTCAGCATTCACCCGCATTCCCTTCTTGGGAATGCTTTTTCTAGTTATTATTATTCTTACTTCTTCTTCCGTTTTTGGGTCTCCTACTACTTCTACATACTTTGTACTATTCAAACAATTCATACATCAAAACGTTCAGCTTCTTCTGGAGATTATCGGGTGTATACAACTTTTTCGTACTATTCATATTTTTCAAAATATTCATACTTTTCTGAATTTTACTCTCATTAGAAATGCATTGGAACAGCCTTCAAACTCTTCAAATCTTCCCCTTCTTTGAACCTCTACTGCTTCAGCATACTTCCAGCTACAGACTTCATTTAACTTCTAAAACGTTCACAAAACTTTCAACTATTCATCTCTAATTCAGCTTATTGATATCTTCAACACTTTCTGATTTCTGACAGTTAAAAAATCATTGAAATTTGGAGAAAATTCAAGTTTATAATGGGTGTGTATTGCGCGGAATGTTCAGGGCTAGAGTGGGTGACATCATCAG